>JBAMBQ010003542.1:0-11303 GCA_037044495.1 Stegana nigrithorax
CTTCTCCTGCTGCTCCTGCTCCACGCTCCTGCTGTTGCTGCTGCTGCTGCCAGTGCCACTGTCGACAAGGCACGGACAGGATGCACGGTGGGCGGTAACGAAGCAACGTCTAAGTCAACTTAGCTTAGTTGTGACTGTGGCACTTTTCGAGCTGCGAGTAGCTAACGAATCAACATTTATTGCTGACTGTTGTTGGCACGCAATTTCAATGAAATCAAACAAAGCATGTCTATCCATTCATCCAACCAGCCAGCCAGCCAGCCATCCAGCCATCCGTCCGTTCGTCCGTCCATTTGTCTGTCTGTCAATCAGCAAGCGAGCAAGCTAGCAAAGAAACTAACCCAATTGGAATTGCAACTGAATGTCGTTTAACTGTAGTCATGCGCTTCACTCGCAGCACATACCGCAACGTCATTGTTGTGACAGCAAGCGTCACTTGCAATACCAGCAGCTTGGCAGGCGAGCAGCCAGGCAGTCAGGCAGCCAAGCAAGCGACAGGACCCAGCAAGGGGCTCCGATTTGCTGGCTTGCGCTGTTAATCGAAGTGTATCATGTTGTGCTCTAACCGACCAAAAATCACTATGCGTGTGTGCGTGTGCGGCTATGTGCGTCTCAAACTGCCGGAATTACTTTGGCCTTTTAAATGCTCATAACTTCAATTCCAGTCATTTATTATATGCATAAAGACATCTCACATATGCATGCGTGTCATAGTCATATGCATATGTTAAAGGGCCATTAACCATATGGGACCTTTATTTTAGGAGACTGCGTATTAGTTTATTATTATTTAATTGGCTAATGCTGGGGAGGAATCCAGCAGCGGATATGCATTTAGGCTGTTCAAAATAGCCATACCAAGCTGAAGTTCGACTCTCTAGGCAGAGTAATCTGTCTTCTCATGGGTTCCTAACTAAGTATTTCGCATAATTTTATAGTGACCTATTCTCCGCTCTAGTTAAGCGCAGCGCTGAGCTACAATCCGTTGCCTAACATGCCGATCACATATTGAAAAGTTCGCAACTCTTTCATCTTAAAAGGAAGAATGACGTGTGGCACAATACAATGGCGAATTGGAATTGGAATTGGATGGATTGTGCCTACATGCTAACAAAACTCCACAGCTGAGGGCTTGATAGGCAAAGTCTTAAGCAAACTCTAGTGATACTCACTTCTTTTCACGTTTGCCAGCACCAGTATCACGAAAACCCTTTGCAAAAGGATTATTATCGATTTTTAATTGAGTTATCTGCGAAGGAAACAAATGCAAATGAAGCGGTAAAAAGAATATTAAAAATACAGCATATATATATATGTATATGGTATATAGAATATATGGTATATATGAGTATATATGTAATATATAAGCCACAATGCACTCGGCTGTCTCTCTGCCTGTGCTGGGCACTTACCTTCTCATTTTGATATGCAGTTACGGCTATGAACTCAGTCTCCTTGAAGACGTACGTTCGAAATGTGGAGTACGGTAGCTTCAGTATGTCATTGGCGCGCACCAAGTGGAAACGTGGCTGATATTTATGCATCGAGTTGAGTATGGTCTAGATTAGTGGAATTGGCAGGTAGTCGGGTAGTAATCGGGTAAAGAAATCAGAAGAGAGAAAAAATATTAATATAGCATTATAAAAACATTGAGTCACTGTCCAAAAAAAAAGTAACCAAAACAGCTAACGAACGATCGATCGCTTGAACGAAGGCACCTCCACGTATTCCCAGTCCAGCAGCTGGCAACTAACAAGTAGCCGGAGTAACTGTTCATAACTATTCGGCGATATCTTGATGCTCAATCTATTCTATCTGACTGACTATGTTGTGTCCCATATGCATGTATCTGCAATATATGTATATATGTATGTATGTTGGTATGTATGTCGGTATGTCTCAATGCTGCTGCTGCTGCTGCTGCTGTGTCTAAACATAAACATGGCCGTGTAAGACGGTCTCAGCCGTGGCCAGGCATAGCGCAGAAAATAAAAAAAAAAGAAAAAAAAACAGTCGACGCTGTGTGTGTGTGGCAAAAGTCGACCTAGTACAGAGTCGCGGCCATGTTCGGAAAACGTAAACAACAACAACAACAACAAATGAATTTGCTTTTTGTTTGCGCTTTATGTATATTTGTTATCGTCGTTGTTGCTGTTGTTGCTGTTGTTGTTGTTGGTTCTGCTGCTGCTCATGAACTTTTGAATTTTGTCATAAATTTGATTTTTCATTGTTGTTGTTCTTCTTGTTGTTGTTGCTTTTTGTTATTTGTGTGGCTGTTTTTTTTTTTTTTTTTTTTCTCATTTTGATTTTGGTTTTTTTGTTTTTTTTTTTTTGCTTTTGTCGTTTGTCGTTTGTTGCGTTGCGAATGTCATGTCTACGTGTACCCCATGGACCCCACATTGTGTGCGACAAGTTCACTTATTCACCGTAGAGATTGTTGTTTGTTGTTGTTTGTTGTTGTTGTTGCTTTTAATGCTTATTCGATTGGCTTTGCCGTTTTGCTTACAGCGCGCGAGCATCGAGCACACTCACTCAGCAAAGGAACACCTTTTTAATTACCATAACTTGAAGTTGATAGCCAGCCAGGCAACAAGCAAACAACGATGACTATGACGATGACGATGACGGCGACGACGACGACGACGACGACGCCAACGGAGTGGTTCGCCGCTGCAGTTATTGCGCTTTTCGATATGAAAATAAAACCAACGAAATGCCCTGTAAACCACATACGTATGGTATGGTACTCATACATAATACGTACCATACTCATACCCATACCCATACCGATACCCATAGCGAAACAAAACAACAAAAACAAAAGCATAGCAAAATGAAAAAGTTAAGAAAAAGAGTTAGCTGCTTGTTGTCGATTATAAAGAAAACTCAGTAATCAGAAAACGCCCAGTCGACTGGCTGTCCGTCTAGCTGGCGTCCAGCCTAGCTGTTGCCTGGCAGGCTTACCGACACACGGCTCAGGCTGAGGCTGTGGCTGCGGCTGCGGCTGAGGCTAAGGCACGGCCTAAGACACTCAAAACGTTGCAATATTGTTGCACATTTTGCCAGGCGCAGGCGTTTTTTTTTTTTCTTTTCAGTTTAGTTTTTTGTTATTTCATTTTTGTTTTTAGTTTTGGTTTTTTGTTGGCTTTTATGCCGCAGATTGTTGGTTTTTTGCTTAGCCATAAGCAATAGACCGCACACGGGGCGCCGCCATTTTCAAGTGTAATTTTACTATATTACCTACAACTTGCGTACGACGACACGAGACAACACGAGGACCATGACGAAGACGATAATCATGTACCTGCTCATCATGATGATCATCTCGATAATTATGACGATGACAAAACACCGATGTCGGTGTTTTTGCTATAATTGCAATTGCCTATGATTTTGATGATGATGATGATGATGATGATGATGATCCCCTTGATAAGTGGATGGCGGCTAAAAGCCAATGCAGAACTTGTGCCTTAACTGCAGCGTTGCCGCATAATGGCAAACTGATTTATTTTGAAGCACCCTACTAATTTTTGCAGGAATTTAGCTTAAATACGAAATACACTTAAAAATGTTTTCCTTTTAGAACACACACAGACATTCACTTATTTCGCAAAGATATTCGCTGCCATCATATTGAAAAGCGTTTTAGGAGTCCAGCAAGAACCTTGCAATTTGAACAGGCGAATCTTTGAATAGAACTTCAGCTTGAGTCTGCATCAGTGAGCAGGATGAGCTGCATTTATTTGAATCAAATGCTGTGTGCTGACATTTTCGACAAAGGAATATTTTTCATTGCTGCCCTCCTCTGTGCCTAAAGATATTCGAATCCCTGCTGGCTAATTAGCCAACTAATCTCAACATGCGTACGCATAGAGCAGATCAATCTGCAGCACCTACGAATTTACGATGCGCATAGTCAACGGCAAGGCAGTGTAGGTCAATCGTGAGGAAGGAGTCTGGCAGGAGTTGAACGGGGATCTGCGTTTGCCAACTGATAATGAGGTGGCTCATCATCGGCTGCGAGTGGCCGATTGACTGCTGTGCGCGTGGGGAACAGACACAGCTGTTTGACTAAGTTTGCCAACTGCCATCATTTTTAGATAAAATACATCGGAATTTTTAATGACTTTCATTAGGAACGTCACACAGAACACGCAGGCAACGAAACGCCAAACGAATAGCGAACAAAAGAAACAAACACTTCAATAAATTGTACGGCGCAACTTCGGTGAGAAAAACCAAAAGAAACCCGAATTAACCAAATTTAAGTGAAGCGAGCCGAGTCGAGTCGAGTCAAGTCGTGTAGAGTCGTGTAGAGTCAAATGGAAGCTAGCCATATTAAGCGAAACCACACCGAAGTGATTTCGATTCGACATTGCCTCTGCCTGTGCCTCTGCCTCTGTCAGCGACTGTTGCTGTCGATGTTGTCTTTTGCGTGTACGCTAATTAACAGTTAAGCACTTTTGGATGCGAATACCGCAGACACGAACAAAGTAGCCACGGAGCTACAAAGGAGCAGCAGACACGCTGTCCACTTAATTTAAACAACTGACGACATTATTTAGCCGTGCTTTCTGCAGCTCAGCCCCAGCCACAGCCACAGCACACTGGCCTGGACGACTGGACGCCTCAGCTCGCCTTTAGTGGCTGCCGGACCTGGCCTGGCTTGACTTGGTGTGGCTTGGTGTGGCTTGGGTTGGGTTTGCTGCAATTATTATGATTTTCGATACGCTGCGATTCGATTCGAATCGATGCTGCTGCTGCTGCTGCTGCTGCTGACTGTGTGCGGTCCGATCTTGTTGCCGGTGTCGCGCCGTTTGAGCACATAATTTTTCATTTTTTTAATCACTTGACCGCAACAGGTTCTGCCTGCGCTGGCATAAAACCAATTAAAGGATTATGTGTTTTTTACTTTATAGTTTTTTCTTCTTAGCTTTTATTTTATTTTATGTTTTTTTTTTCTTCTTTTTTTTTTTTGCTTCTTTGCGGATTTATGTTTGTTTCGCAGCACGGCTGCTGGCTTAGGCTGTTATTCGCACAGAACTGACAAATAATTATAGAAATTATGTGCGGCATATTTTGCGAACCTGGATGGACGCACCAAATCGCTGTGGTCCGCGCATATTAATTGAAATTTCTGTAAGTTAGTGAAGGTGGCACTTCTGCAATAGCAAAAGGAGAGCATTGCGTTATGCCAAGTTGAAACTTCCGAAATGCTCAAAGCGCACAGCCAAGCTGCAGCTGCTGGCCATAGCCGATGAAGACAACAAATAAAATACTTGCATGCGTATTGTGCATACGCGGCACATTGGCGGCCGGCTGGCAGGTTGGCCGGGCACACGGTGCCCATAAACGGCAGGCAATCACGCATAAGAGCTTCAATCAAAGCGAATTGCTCTTCAATTAAGCACGACAAAGCCGGGTAAATCGTTGCGGCGCACTTGCTTGCTAAACGCTTTTCACCAAGTGGCAGCCTGCCAGCCTGCCAGGCTGCCACATCAGTTGGCCGTGCTCGCATCATTTTTCATGCCAACTCGTATGCTAACCAGGCCATTTATGCCTAATGGCACCTGTTCACCCAATAAGGCAACACTTCAATTCAGCTCAGCTCAGCCCGACTCAGCCCGACTCAGCTCGGCTCAGCTCGACTCAGTTTCGATCTGTTCAATGCGAGTCGATGGCTTGCTTCGGTTTGTCTCAGCTTGGCTCAAATCAAATCAATTTCATTCAACTCAATTTGACTCGACTGCTAGCCTCGGAGTCGTGGTGCGCCTCGCTGTCCGTCAGCCAGCTCATCAATCAATTTTTATTTGCTCAATCGCATAATAAATTGTCGTTACAATAATTATTTCTTATTTATATGTAATTTTGTTTTTGTTACTCTGGCCGATGTTTCGTATTAATTTATTGACATAGAAATTAATTTGCCATACTGTATTATGAAAATGGTGATGAGGATTACATTCGCATCTACATAAATAGAAATACAGGGTGCAGCAATTGAAATGCTTCTCTAATTGACAACTTGGCTGCTGCTGCTGCGGCTGCTGCTGTAGCGATTAGTTGACTGATTTATTATAACTGCCTTGAATTCGTTGCCAAACTGTTGGCTGTTGGAGTCATCCCTCTGCAGTCAACATGAAAACAATCCTAACAATTAACAAATCAAATTCAATGATGATCTGTAAAATATTTCCCATTTTGCTTTAACTTTTTTAAATGAAACACATTGCATTGCTGCACTTGTGTTGTCTGAGTTGCATTTGAAAGTAGCTCGGATCCTTTTGCATTTAACTGCAAAGGAAGCAGAGAAGCAGGAAAGCAGGGTTGCTTTTGCATTTCATATGTGTTATATAGGATTAGCTGGATTTTTTTTTTCTTTTAATAAGTTATAAATAGAAATTAATAGTTAAATGAAAATGCGTCTTTGGCAACTATCAAAGTCGCATTTATATACAGAATATTGCGACAATGAAAACTAAACGAAAAATTGTTCAGTTAAACGAGAAGAAAAGAAAAAAAAAAAACAAATCTGTGATCATTGATCCATTAATTTAAGTATGCTTTGCATACATGAAGAAATCAAATGATTGGAATCGATTTGTGTGCAGATCTCATAACGCATTCGCCTGCTTACTCCTACATCAAGTAAGCAACAACTAATGAACGGTGAAAATCATGTTAAATGAAAATAAAAAGCTAATTGAAAGAAAAAAGAGAAAAACGCAACAAAAAAAAAAAAAAAAAAGAAAAACAGATAAACCAAAATAAAAAAAAAGCTAAATAATGAAAAATTGTCATTTAAAATGTCATTCAATTCGTATTTGAATTGCAATTTAAATGAAAATAACCATGAAGATAGCCATTAAATTGTATGGTGCTATAGCGACGGCAACGACAACAATAACTGCAACAACAACAGCAACAACAACAGCAAAGGCAACAGCAACGGCAACGAAAGTTGTTGGCGTTGAACAATGTTTCACGTTGTTGCTTTATTGTCGTTTTGTTGTCGTGTGTTGTTGCTGTTGCTGTTGTTGTTGTATATGTTTTTTCGCGACTATTTTTCAAAATGGTATAAACAAGTCTAATTAGACATGAAGTGCGATTACACGGACGCCAATCAGACAATCACTCATTCGCTCGGTTCGCTCAGTCAGTCATTCAGTCCGTCAGTCCGTCAGTCAGTCAGTCAGTCAGTCAGCAGTAACAATGAGGTTTTGTGCTGCTGCTCTTGTTGATGTTGTTGTTGTTGTTGCTGTTGCTGTTGTAATCAGTGTTTTTTTTTCTTTTCATTTTTGTTTGATTCTGTTGTACAACGTTGTTGTTATTGTTGTTGTTGTCATTGCTGGGATTGCCACTGTTTGTGCATGCAGCGAAAGTACAGATTCCCAACCAAGTTTTCTCGTTTTTTTTCCTTTTTTCTTTTTATACCCTGTACCAAAAAATGGTAAAGGGTATATTAAAGTTGTGCAAATGTATGTAACAGGCAGAAGGAGGCGTGGCAGACCCCACAAAGTATATATATTCTTGATCAGCATCGAAAGGCGAGTCGATATAGCCATGTCCGTCTGTCCGTCTGTCCGTCTGACCGTCTGTCCGTCTGTCCGTCTGTCCGTCTGTCCGTATGAACGCACGGATCTCGGAAACGGTAAGACCTACAACCACCAAATTTGGCACGAAGACTCTGCCAATCCATAGGCATAACGAGTTTATTTTTTTTTTTCGATATTCGATCTATAACATATAGCTGCCATAGGAATGATCGGCCGAAAAGCCATATTTAGTAACAAAAACCGCTTTATTTTTTAAGATATGTTTACCAAATTTGGGATTTAATTGTTTTACCTAATGCCCAATCACATATCTAAAAACTATGTATATCGGTTTACTATATCATATAGCTGCCATAGGAACGATCGGCCAAAAAACAACATTTACTGAGAAAAACTTTTTTGTTTATTAAGATATCGTTACCAAATTTTGGATTTATTGATTCTAAGTAAATTGAAATCATATTCCTAAATATGATAAATATCGGTGCACTATAACATATAGATGCCATTGGAACGATCGGCCGAAAAATGGCTTTTACAAAAAAAAAATTATTTTTTCTTGAGATATCCTTACATAATGAATACAAAATATTAAAGCAACAAAAAAATATATTAAGTTTTGGCTTCGGTACAGGGTTTTCTATAGTCGGTTACGCCCGACTATAGCCCTGCCTTTCTAGTTTTTTTTGTTCTCTTGTAATTTTTTTTTTTTTTTCTGTTTTTAAGCTGTTACTTCGCTTTGCTTTCAATGTCATCATCGATTGTTCGCTGGTTGTTGTTGTTCTTATTATTGTTGTTTTTGGGAAAATAAAAAAAATATAATAAAAAAAAAAACTCAAAAACAGCATAAGAACAAAAAATTACAATGCTTTGCCGCTGTTGCACGCTGCACTTATGTATCGCAATTGTTGCTGTTATTGTTGTTGTTGTTGCTGTTGTTAATATTATTGATATGAGATATTTCCATTTAGCAAACATAAAGGCACTCAAAGCTTTTTGTTAACGATCCGCCACAAACAGTGATAATCGCACTTCACAAGGGGCGACAAATAGGATTTTAGCTCAAAAGCGTCAATAAGCATTCAGTTCTTCATTAGTCATTAGCCGATGCCGCTTGAGTTATTGCCAAGTAGCTGAGGATTGCTACTGTTCATATTGTTTTTATTTTTTTTATTTTTTTATTTTGTTATTTTTCTTTTAGCATTGTTAGGGTCTTATCTGCTGTTTTCAACTAAACTTGATTTTCATTTCTAAGTATTGCTTATTTCGTTTTGCGTATTTACAACTTTAGCTTTAATATTTATTTGTTCAGACATTGAAGTTCCACTGATTATAACTTCTATAGTAGAATTTCTATAAAACTTATTTTCTTAAGATAAATCCTTCGTTTTTAGATGCTCTAGGAAACATCCTTTTTATAAGAAGTTAAAAATCTCTTGACTACGATCTAAGTTTGTGGAATACACTTAAACAAACTTAAACGCAACAGACCCAGCTTGGGTCGCTTGTTTGACAATGTTCTGCAGTCATGAGCTGTTAATATTTTTTTTATGTAAGGTAAGCGATGCTTCGGAAATAGATCATCATACGCAGTTGAGGCTGTGACTGTTGTAGGAGTTGTGATAATTGCACTGGCAGCGCATTCGATGCGACTTCAATTGCGTAGTGAAATGCCTCACACATTTTCAGCATGCCAACTGATCGACTGACACTCGTAGGCACATCGACTGGCCAGCCAGCCATCCATCCATCCAAGTGCTTAAAGCATTGAGCCCACATGGCACTCGCTGGCAATCTAAGCAATTTAACTCAATGCACATGCAACATTTCAAGGCAAACGGGCCGACGGGCAGTTGGGCAGTTGGGAGTTGGCAGCTGGATGGCAGAGAGAGCTGTTGGAGTGGTAAGGGGAATGGAAGCTAAAATTACGCTTAAGCCCAAGCACTTAATCACTTTATATAGACGAAGACGACAATTCGCCGGAGCGAGCGTTTCGATTGTTTCGAGTACTTAGACTGGCGATCGTTACGGTACGTTTCTGGTATTTATGTATGTCTATATGGGGTTTAGTGCTGCGTATGCGTTTTGCCAAAAAAGGTGCGCCAATTTGAGTGCAACGGCGACGATGTGCGCTCGAACATCATTGTCAGCATCATGATCATTGTCAGCATGATGATCATTATCATCTTGATCGTCACTGACACTGCGAGTGCGAGCGATTCTTGTCACTCGAGACACAGTTGCTCATGTTCGCTTTACGCTGTTGGTTGCCTGTTGCTGTTTGCTGTTTGCTGTTTGAGGCTGTTGAGGCTGATAATAGCTTTGCGTGAATCGATCCTGTGGCGATAATCATTTTCACGCACATGAGCCAACAACAACAATCATTTGAGACAATCGCACAGCAGACAAGAATCATCATTCGAGCGATCGTTTGGTTCCATTCAATTCGATGCGATTGGATGCGATTCGAATCGATTCGATTCGCGCCCATTCTCGACTTGACGCTGTTCGTGCGCATTCGCACACTTGTTCTTGGCATATTATCACATAATTTGGCCGATGCCTTTGCCCTTTCGCTGTGCCCAAAGTCGGGCACTGGCAGCTAAGCGCAGTGTTGCATGTTTGTTGCTTGCTTGCCTGCTTTGCTGGAGGATCGTGCTTGGCTGGACGGGCTTCGCTTGTTTCGTGGTAGCTGCGTTGATTTCTGTCGCCCGCTTGGCATTTAATTGAATGATCACACTTTTCGACTTTTGAAGGCTGTTAGCGTGTTAGCGACTACAAATATAATCACACACACACACACACACACACACACACACACATACATTACTTAAAGTACTCTTGCTTCATGCTACAAAGAGACAAACAGACAGACCGACAGACCGACAGACAAACAGACATTAGTGAGTAGAGTAGAGTAGGTGGATGGAAGGAAGGAAGGAAGGCGGCGGGGCGCGCAGTTATGTGCAATGTTTTTTGTCCGTCTGTTTGTCTGTTTGTCCGTCGCTGTTGTGTTGCACATGATGATGAGTTGATTGCCGCGAAATTGTTTGTTTGTTCGCCTGTTGGCAGTTTGTAATTTTATTTTCTTGTCGTGCTGATTGCTTTCGATGAATTTTGTTGTTATGCGTTGCGGTGTTACACTTGACGCGACATGTCTTGACGGATTGAGTGATTACGGTTGTGAACATCTTGGCCTTTGTGTAACGAGTATCTCAAATGGCTAGTGGGAAGTTTAATGACTATTACGATGCCTAAATATGTCTTATACTAATCAATTGCGACACACAAAGACAACAGCAACAAAAAAAAAACCATAAAAAAAAACAAAATCAAAAAACTAAAAATGTAAAAAACAAAAAAGCAAAGAAGAACGTCATTCAAAAGCGCATAGCAGCGTGCGAGACTGAAGTCTGCGAAGTGCATCTTCGCTGGCATTAACTTGTTGGAAACTTCATCGATGTGCGACGCCAAAATCAACGATTCTTCTAAGACAATGCAAACACAAACACAAACACAAACATAAACACAAACATAAAGACGAATGTAGCTTAATTACGTGGCTGCAGCTACCTGTTTGAGGCCCATTTAAGGTAAACGATTTATGTGTGACAAACGCCGACAATAGCAACAACAACAACAATAACAACAACAACAACAAAGTTGGCCAAGTCATAATCAAACACACTACATGTGTGCATGGTGTATGTGCGTGTGTGTGTGTGTGTGTGTGTGTGTGTATTA
>JBAMBQ010003543.1:0-13698 GCA_037044495.1 Stegana nigrithorax
TCTACACCACTGACATGCCTGATTGTACTGATGATAAAGTGAAAATTGCCACCCACACAGACGACACAGCAGTACTTTCTACAGTCTCCACCGCAAGCTCGGCAACTCTGCTTGTACAAAATCAACTAGCGTTAATACAAAACTGGATGGAAAAGTGGAACTTAGTCGTGAACACTGAAAAATCCGTACACACGCTGTTCTCAGTGTGCCGGAACACCGATAGCCAAGCTTACTTCAACAGCACGATCATTCCTAAAGCCAACTCAGTCAAATATCTCCGTATTTGGCTTGACGAAATGCTGACATGGAATAATCACATCACCACAAAAAGAAAACAACTAGATCTAAAAACAAGACGCATGAACTGGCTAATTGGGAAGAACTCCAGACTAAGCCTAGTAAATAAAGTTAAACTGTACAAGGCCGGATTGGACTTCTGGCATCCAACTCTGGGGTTCAGCAGCCGAATCAAACATCGAAATTCTCCAGCGCTACCAAAACATCGCCCTCAGAAAGATAGCCTGCGCTTCGTGGTACATACGTAACGCTAATATCCATAAGGATCTACTGATACCAACTGTAGCTGACGAAGTCTCTGTGTACAGTTCCAACTACCTTGCAAGACTCGATCAGCACAACAACATCTTTGCTATCAATCTCCGTGACAACTCGAGCACTGTACGAAGGCTCAAACGTTTCCACCCACTGGATCTGCCATTCCACAGAAATTAATCTCAGCTAATTAATGTCCGTTCTAGTTCTTCACGTTTCATGTTTTCTTTTCACGTTATTTTCCATTTTGAAAATTCCTTTGCAAAAATTCCTTTGTAAGTTTAATGTAGTTATATATAAATTAAGTGTTTAATGGAAGTAAGTTTAAGTATTTAAGTGGTATGTTTAAGTCTAATAGTAAAAAATTTTGATTATAAATCCTAAGAAACTGATTGCAAATTAAAACATATTAAAAAAAAAAAAAAAAACAATGTGCTCACCAGCAACAAAATTCATATATAAATGTTCTCTGTATTCTGATGTTTTCATCCTTGTTAGCAGCAGCAATGCAAAGCAACGAGTTTTCTACAGCAATAGAATTAAAAAATTGTGTTCTATGCAACAAATAATACACAATAAATGATATACAGGACAGTCTCGATAGTAGAATAACTTAAAATAACACCATTTTCACATATATATGAGGTAAATATGTTACAGGCTTTTCATTCCGCTTAAATTCAAATGTATGGTAAATGACGATGACTCATATCACCCATACATAGTTACAATGTATAATGTATATGAAGTAAGAAAGAAACAAAGAAATTAACTATTGCACTCTCTTGACACCGGTGCACAGTATTACAATATCGGCAATAAAAATTATAGAAATCATTACTAGTAAACATATTAGTGGTCACTCATGTTACTAGCGTACTCTTACAATGTGCTCAACAACAACAACATTCATATAATAATGTTTTCTGTTTTCATTTCGCTAAAATTCAGATGTATGATAAATGACGATGACTCATATCACCAATACATAGTTACTATGTATAATGAAAATGAAGTAAGAAAGAAACAAAGCAATTCACTATTGCACTGTATTGACACCGGTGGACATTATTACAATATCGGCAATAAAAATTATAGATATCATTACTAGTAAACATATTAGTGGTCACTCATGTTACTGGCGTACTCTTACAATGTGCTCAACAACAACATTCATTTAAAATCTGTCTCGGAATATTTTAATGTTTCTGCCTCTATTACCAGCTGCTAAGCAAGGCAACGATCTTTGAGTATTACAAAGCAATATGTGTGTATACGTAATCCACATGAAATGTTGTCTGAGCGAAATCTACTCTCTCGTTAGTTTGCTTCTTATTTCATAGATGAGTAAATTTTATATTCGCTCACGAATCAGTACAATCAGTAAAGCGTTTTTTATCACTCTCTTACTCATGCGAAGCAATAATTCTCTACGCTGCAGACGACCACGTGTAAGACAATGCGCATTGTTTTGTGCGTTTACCCACTTCGTCTCTTAAGCACCCTGCCTTTGATATCTGTTACTTTTTTTTCGGACTTACACCTCGCTATGAAAGTTCACTGCAAAAAAGAGAGAAATAAACAAGAGCAAAAGAAATAACGAAAAACTAGAAAGGCAGGGCTATAGTCGGGCGTAACCAACTATAGAAACCCTGTACCCAATCCAAAACTAAATTTATTTTTTTGTTGCTTTAATTATTTGTAGTCATTATCTAAGGATATCTCAAGAAAAAAAAATTTTTTTTTTAGTAAAAGCCATTTTTCGACTGATCGTTCCTATGGCAGCGATATGTTATAGGTCGAATATCGAAAAAAAAATTAAACTCGTTATGCCTATGGATTGGAAGAGTCTTCGTGCCAAATTTGGTGATTGTAGGTCTTACCGTTTCCGAGATCCGTGCGTTCATACGGACAGATGGACATGGCTATATCGGCTCGCCTTTCGATGCTGATCAAGAATATACATACTTTGTAGGGTCTGCCACGCCTCCTTCTGCCCGTGACATACATTTACACAACTTTTATATACTCTTTACCATATTTTGGTACAGGGTATAAAAATTCAAAAAAAATATTAATAAAAAAAAAAAAAAAAACAGGTGATAGAAATTGTAAAAAAGCAAAAAGAATATTGCATTCAGTGACACTATTTTTTGTGCATTGAGATTTAATATTACTTAATAAAAAAAACAAAACAAAATTTTTCCAGTCAGTGCTATGAAGAAGGGAACGAATGGTTTTTATTAAGTCTGCATGAACTAAGTAAACTGTCTCTACAGAAGAAGGCAGAATATAAGAACAAGTAACAAATAAAGTGGAGCTACCAAATGAAATTTTAACACAGAGAAACTCAATGTTGTCAGGACATGAAATATGCAGTAAATCAGCACAGAGAGACGACCTAACAGAAATGAGGATACCACCACCTTTTCTATCAAGCCTATCTTTTCTAAAAGTCACAAAATTGCCATTTAGAACTTCATAACTTAAAATCTCCGGCCGGAGCCAAGTTTCAACAAAAACTATAATATCAGCATCAAAAGAAAAACTATCAAGGTATAACTGTTGAAGCTTCGAGTTGAGACCTCTAACATTTTGAAAAACAAGAAACAGAGTAGACGCAGAGAAAAATTTATTTGATTTGCTTTGCCGCCTTTTTTGGGTTCTTGGCCAAAAATCGGGTTTAAGCAGTTTTTAAAAGTGATCAACCAGAACCATAATTTTAAAAGGTGATATCGCCCTTTTGCGAGTAAATTTGAATTTCTTTATACTAATATTGGCTATCAACAAAACTTTCGAAGTAATGTAATGATTTACATCAATTTCTGAAGTGTCAGCAGCTAGCCGGGATATAAAGACAGCTTAAGTTGGGGGGATCACAACTAACTATTTAGGTTTAGGGGGAACGCTATTTAAGATGACAAAATTAGGTTGAATAGCAATATCAACACTATTTGAAGGAGCAGAACTTGGTAGAATACACTATCAACCACCAGTGGTTCAGCCAAGGGTGTAGAAAATACCAATTTTCGTTTATGTGCATTTGTTATGATTAAATGCTTTTATAAATACTCAATTCACTTACGTCATAACGTTTAGGTGTCTTATGAGAAAGAAAACTGAATAAACCTGGCGTAAGAAACCATTTTTCATTAGCGATTTTAGTTTCATCACCGTCCACTTGAAATAACGAGTCACCAAATCGCCAATTACCAAACGAATCCTTATTGGCTCCATACACAGTGTCTAATTTTTTTGACTTATTTAAAACCGATAAATCTGTTTGTAAGAGTGTTTCATCAGCGTTGTTAAAAGCAATATGATGTTTTTCATCCTTGTTAGTACTTTTTTATACGAATTTAATTTAGATACATTACTTGATGTGCTTGAGCCTAGTTAAAGAGATTTGAAGCTCTCATCATCATCACCATCAGCTTCTGTTGCATACTTAGACTGTAACTGCTTCATATTCTTTGTTTTATTTATTCATTTTCCAATTCTTGCTTAGGTTTTTTATATGTTTCAACGAATTCTTTTAATGGATTTGATATAGGAGAGAATTTTTTTCCAAAATTATCAAGTGCTTGCAATTCTCCAGTCCTTATAGAACGGAATTTTCTTTTTAGCAATTTTCTGGTGTTAATAAGTTTTTGCAAAGTTTTTTCGTTCATCTTAATTAATTTACTAATCTCTTAACATTTTAATACTATCACAGAAACTGTTAACCATATAGAGGCCTCATCTCATACAAGTTGAAATTTTTGTATGCGGGAGCCTTTATTATTCCCCGAAATTCTGTTAAGTGTGCCTTAGTGCTTTGCTACTCTGACTTTACATTTTCGTTTGATTTGATTGGCCTAGCTCATATAAGTTTTTTTGGTGGCAACTGTAATTTTTTCACATTTCAAGAATGTAGCTGTTGTTGAAGTGGACGAGTGAGCAATATTTCTTGCTGCAGACAATCCTATTGCTTGCTACATTTTATGAATGCCTGGTATGAAAAGACGCTGGCTCCCGAATACAAAAATTTCAACTTGATGGCGTGCGGCCTCTATATGATTAACAGTCTCTGTGGTAGTACCTTATCTTCTATGTTTAGTTTAAAATCTGATATTGTCCTATCATATTATTTCTTATTTCTACGTCTATGCTCTTCTGGCATCTTTCTTGCTCTACGAGTATTATAAGTCATTTCTAGTATAAACTAAGATTCCTTAGTCATCTATAGTATATAGTGGTGCTATGCTATCAATGCTGTTAAAATATGTGGTCAAATTTGGTGTTTTTCCAAACACTAACTCATATGGACAAGTAGTTATGTGCCATAGATGGAGTTGTGTTAAAACAATAGACAAAATATTGTAACCATACGTCCCAATCAGTTTTATCAACTGATATGTATGAGCGTATGTATTCATTTAGGGTTCTGTGACTTCGTTAACAATTCCTAATTTTCTGTGAAATATCTGCACCAGTATCGATTAATAAGGTAAGCTATGTACATGTGTTTTCATTTTTGATTTTTACGAATATGTTTAAATTAAGATTGATTGCATGCAGTTTGGTATTTATTAGTTTAAAGGGTACATACGGGTACTAGTTGGTTTTCCGAGTTGCTTTGTGCAACTAGTACATTTTCATTTCCATTGTGAGAATTCTGAGTATTACCTCGGTTGGAGTTATTCGTTCCTCGATTATTACAACGGAAATTTCCTCTCACATTTTCTCTACTGCTTTGTTGGTAACTATTATTATTATAATAACTATCGCGGTTAGTTATTTCTACTATTGTTACCCCTGCAATTGTTTCTACCATGCTTATACAATATTGAGTCGGCACTTCCAGTCATTTCCATGTTAAAGTGTATAAAAATTATTAATGTGATGATGTGGTGATGACAATTGGAGATTTCGGTATCGCAAGATGCAAACGCATGCCTCGTGGATAATGCGATGTTGCTGGAAATTATATCAGGAAGCAGCTGGTCTCCAATGATTGGCCTCGTGGCTCAATTACAAAGTAGTTGCAGATGATTTCTAATAAATGACCTTTTGGCTCAGTAATAAAAAAATTGCAGATTATGTTGGGAAACAAATGGTTTCCAGTAACTGGCCTTGTGACTCAGTAGTAAATAATGCAATGATGGGTTTACAAGCAGCAAATGCCGGAGCTGTATTTTTGACAGAGTAGTGCTTCCACGTTGAATACAAAACTTAAACTAAACTAAACTTAAAAGAATGAAAGAAACTAAAGCTAAAGATACAAATGCAATTTACTTGGATCACGCCATGAGTTCGTGGTCAACGAGCCGACTCAGCATAATCTCATTGATATCGCAGGGTTTGCGAAATAAGCAAATGTCTGGCTGTTGACTCTAACCGTTAACCAAACATTTGGGGGATACGGTAGCGGGGACGCTGAGGGAACACACGCGAATATTATCCGGCTCTTGCTCTTCGGAAATTGGTTCCTCTGCGCAAGCTATTCCTTTCAATTATGTCAACAATCCCTTGATTTCGCGTCTACAAAAAAAATAATCATAAAAGAAATGACTCAGCCGAAAGAAAATATCAAAGGAAAAATTTTTGTAGCTAGATCATTAAGAGAATCATACTCAATCCATAATGCTCAAAAGAAAATTCTATCACGGTCGGTCCATGTATCTTTTCGCAAAACTCTGGCCCTGGTCTCTCGGTTTCCCAGAACAGTTTCGCTCTCCCTTCCTTGACCATTCAAACGCCGTCAAAAGAGTGAATTCGAATTGCCCCTTTATGTTGCTGGCCAGACTACAGCGAATTCCCCTCCGGCATAGAACCCATTAGCGACATTTATTCATCCGAGAAATATGCACAGCAAAAAATTACGAGCGATTTCAACAATCATTAATTCCGCAATTCGGCATTTGTATATTAAAATTAAAATAAAAAAAAATTCAATTGGAAGCTTATGATACTAAAAAAAAAAATAAAAAATGAATTGACAAAAAGAAACTTTCAAATATAACAATTTCTTCATTTAGAATTTGCGCTTATACACTACCAGAAAGAATAACAAAAATGTACAAATTAACAGAAAATAAAATAACACAATTTCTTTGCTCAATCACTTAAAACCAAATGACAATTACACTAGTAAATAATGAAAAATTCTGGAAATAATTTAACGTTCTACAAGAATTCTGATGCCTAAACACCAACATTGGAATGCTTACAAAAAAAAAACACAAAATCCAAACAAAATTCCTGCCATATACTCACTTTCTCAAAGAAATAACAAAATAAACTTAACTTAAATGCAAAACCTGAGCCTGATCAGCTAATTTAAAAGTTCGATGAACTTTTATGCCCTTCTTCCTCTTATTATTTTTGCTGACTTGCGTTTGCTACTCTCGTCGAGCGCCACCAATTTTCGCATAATAAATGAAAGTAAAATTATTTTTGTTTCCCTTTCTTTTTTTTTCGCATAAATTTTATCTCCTCATAACAAAAAATCCACTGATCTAATCCCCTAGCATTCTCTTATAAAATGACTTTTAGGTTGTCCCTTTTATTTTATTTCTTTTTTCGCATTTTGTGATTTTACTTAGAATTTTTTTCTTTGCTTGGAAAAATTTTGTTTTGTTTTTTTTATTAAGTAATATTAAATCTCAATGCACAAAAAATAGTGTCACTGAATGCAATATTCTTTTTGCTTTTTTACAATTTCTATCACCTGTTTTTTTTTTTTTTTTTATTAATATTTTTTTTGAATTTTTATACCCTGTACCAAAATATGGTAAAGAGTATATAAAAGTTGTGTAAATGTCTGCCACGCCTCCTTCTGCCCGTGACATACATTTACACAACTTTTATATACTCTTTACCATATTTTGGTACAGGGTATAAAAATTCAAAAAAAATATTAATAAAAAAAAAAAAAAAAACAGGTGATAGAAATTGTAAAAAAGCAAAAAGAATATTGCATTCAGTGACACTATTTTTTGTGCATTGAGATTTAATATTACTTAATAAAAAAAACAAAACAAAATTTTTCCAAGCAAAGAAAAAAATTCTAAGTAAAATCACAAAATGCGAAAAAAGAAATAAAATAAAAGGGACAACCTAAAAGTCATTTTATAAGAGAATGCTAGGGGATTAGATCAGTGGATTTTTTGTTATGAGGAGATAAAATTTATGCGAAAAAAAAAGAAAGGGAAACAAAAATAATTTTACTTTCATTTATTATGCGAAAATTGGTGGCGCTCGACGAGAGTAGCAAACGCAAGTCAGCAAAAATAATAAGAGGAAGAAGGGCATAAAAGTTCATCGAACTTTTAAATTAGCTGATCAGGCTCAGGTTTTGCATTTAAGTTAAGTTTATTTTGTTATTTCTTTGAGAAAGTGAGTATATGGCAGGAATTTTGTTTGGATTTTGTGTTTTTTTTTTGTAAGCATTCCAATGTTGGTGTTTAGGCATCAGAATTCTTGTAGAACGTTAAATTATTTCCAGAATTTTTCATTATTTACTAGTGTAATTGTCATTTGGTTTTAAGTGATTGAGCAAAGAAATTGTGTTATTTTATTTTCTGTTAATTTGTACATTTTTGTTATTCTTTCTGGTAGTGTATAAGCGCAAATTCTAAATGAAGAAATTGTTATATTTGAAAGTTTCTTTTTGTCAATTCATTTTTTATTTTTTTTTTTAGTATCATAAGCTTCCAATTGAATTTTTTTTTATTTTAATTTTAATATACAAATGCCGAATTGCGGAATTAATGATTGTTGAAATCGCTCGTAATTTTTTGCTGTGCATATTTCTCGGATGAATAAATGTCGCTAATGGGTTCTATGCCGGAGGGGAATTCGCTGTAGTCTGGCCAGCAACATAAAGGGGCAATTCGAATTCACTCTTTTGACGGCGTTTGAATGGTCAAGGAAGGGAGAGCGAAACTGTTCTGGGAAACCGAGAGACCAGGGCCAGAGTTTTGCGAAAAGATACATGGACCGACCGTGATAGAATTTTCTTTTGAGCATTATGGATTGAGTATGATTCTCTTAATGATCTAGCTACAAAAATTTTTCCTTTGATATTTTCTTTCGGCTGAGTCATTTCTTTTATGATTATTTTTTTTGTAGACGCGAAATCAAGGGATTGTTGACATAATTGAAAGGAATAGCTTGCGCAGAGGAACCAATTTCCGAAGAGCAAGAGCCGGATAATATTCGCGTGTGTTCCCTCAGCGTCCCCGCTACCGTATCCCCCAAATGTTTGGTTAACGGTTAGAGTCAACAGCCAGACATTTGCTTATTTCGCAAACCCTGCGATATCAATGAGATTATGCTGAGTCGGCTCGTTGACCACGAACTCATGGCGTGATCCAAGTAAATTGCATTTGTATCTTTAGCTTTAGTTTCTTTCATTCTTTTAAGTTTAGTTTAGTTTAAGTTTTGTATTCAACGTGGAAGCACTACTCTGTCAAAAATACAGCTCCGGCATTTGCTGCTTGTAAACCCATCATTGCATTATTTACTACTGAGTCACAAGGCCAGTTACTGGAAACCATTTGTTTCCCAACATAATCTGCAATTTTTTTATTACTGAGCCAAAAGGTCATTTATTAGAAATCATCTGCAACTACTTTGTAATTGAGCCACGAGGCCAATCATTGGAGACCAGCTGCTTCCTGATATAATTTCCAGCAACATCGCATTATCCACGAGGCATGCGTTTGCATCTTGCGATACCGAAATCTCCAATTGTCATCACCACATCATCACATTAATAATTTTTATACACTTTAACATGGAAATGACTGGAAGTGCCGACTCAATATTGTATAAGCATGGTAGAAACAATTGCAGGGGTAACAATAGTAGAAATAACTAACCGCGATAGTTATTATAATAATAATAGTTACCAACAAAGCAGTAGAGAAAATGTGAGAGGAAATTTCCGTTGTAATAATCGAGGAACGAATAACTCCAACCGAGGTAATACTCAGAATTCTCACAATGGAAATGAAAATGTACTAGTTGCACAAAGCAACTCGGAAAACCAACTAGTAGTAGTACCCTTTAAACTAATAAATACCAAACTGCATGCAATAAATCTCAATTTAAACATATTCGTAAAAATCAAAAATGAAAACACAGGTACACAGCTTACCTTATTAATCGATACTGGTGCAGATATTTCACAGAAAATTAGGAATTGTTAACGAAGTCACAGAACCCTAAATGAATACATACGCTTATACATATCAGTTGATAAAACTGATTGGGTCGTATGGTTGCAATTTTTTGTCTATTGCTTTAACACAACTCCCTCTATGGCACATAACTACTTTCCATATGAGTTAGTGTTTGGAAAAACACCAAATTTGACCACATATTTTAACAGCATTGATAGCATAGCACCACTATATACTATAGATGACTAAGGAATCTTAGTTTATACTAGAAATGACTTATAATACTCGTAGAGCAAGAAAGATGCCAGAAGAGCATAGACGTAGAAATAAGAAATAATATGATAGGACAATATCAGATTTTAAACTAAACATAGAAGATAAGGTACTACCACAGAGACTGTTAATCATATAGAGGCCGCACGCCATCAAGTTGAAATTTTTGTATTCGGGAGCCAGCGTCTTTTCATACCAGGCACTCATAAAATGTAGCATGCAATAGGATTGTCTGCAGCATGAAATCTGCGTACTCGTCTACTTCAACAACAACAACATTCTTTAAATGCGAAAAATGACAGTTGCCACCTAAAGAAACTTATATGAGGTAAACCAATCAAATCAATCGAAAATTTTAAGTCAGAGTAGCAAAGCACTACGGCACAGTTAACAGAATTTCGGGGAATAATAAAGGCTCCCGCATACAAAAATTTCAACTTGTATGAGATGAGGCCTCTATATGGTTAACAGTTTCTGTGATAGTATTAAAATGTTAAGAGATAAGTAAATTAATTAAGATGAACGAAAAAACTTTGCAAAAACTTATTAACACCAGAAAATTGCTAAAAAGAAAATTCCGTTCTATAAGGACTGGAGAATTACAAGCACTCGATAATTTTGGAAAAAAAGTCTCTCCTATATCAAATCCATTAAAAGAATTCGTTGAAACATATAAAAAACCTAAGCAAGAATTGGAAAATGAATAAATAAAACAAAGAATATGAAGCAGTTACAGTCTAAGTATGCAACAGAAGCTGATGGTGATGATGATGATGAGAGCTTCAAATCTCTTTAACTAGGCTCAAGCACATCATTTAATGTATCTAAATTAAATTCGTATAACAAGGATGAAAAGCATCATATTGCTTTAAACAACGCTGATGAAACACTCTTACAAACAGATTTATCGGATTTAAATAAGTCAAAAAAATTAGACACTGTGTATGGAGCCAATAAGGATTCGTTTGGTAATTGGCGATTTGGTGACTCGTTATTTCAAGTGGACGGTGATGAAACTAAAATCGCTAATGAAAAATGGTTTCTTACGCCAGGTTTATTCAGTTTTCTTTCTCATAAGACACCTAAACGTTATGACGTAAGTGAATTGAGTATTTATAAAAGCATTTAATCATAACAAATGCACATAAACGAAAATTGGTATTTTCTACACCCTTGGCTGAACCACTGGTGGTTGATAGTGTATTCTACCAAGTTCTGCTCCTTCAAATAGTGTTGATATTGCTATTCAACCTAATTTTGTCATCTTAAATAGCGTTCCCCCTAAACCTAAATAGTTAGTTGTGATCCCCCCAACTTAAGCTGTCTTTATATCCCGGCTAGCTGCTGACACTTCAGAAATTGATGTAAATCATTACATTACTTCGAAAGTTTTGTTGATAGCCAATATTAGTATAAAGAAATTCAAATTTACTCGCAAAAGGGCGATATCACCTTTTAAAATTATGGTTCTGGTTGATCACTTTTAAAAACTGCTTAAACCCGATTTTTGGCCAAGAACCCAAAAAAGGCGGCAAAGCAAATCAAATAAATTTTTCTCTGCGTCTACTCTGTTTCTTGTTTTTCAAAATGTTAGAGGTCTCAACTCGAAGCTTCAACAGTTATACCTTGATAGTTTTTCTTTTGATGCTGATATTATAGTTTTTGTTGAAACTTGGCTCCGGCCGGAGATTTTAAGTTATGAAGTTCTAAATGGCAATTTTGTGACTTTTAGAAAAGATAGGCTTGATAGAAAAGGTGGTGGTATCCTCATTTCTGTTAGGTCGTCTCTCTGTGCTGATTTACTGCATATTTCATGTCCTGACAACATTGAGTTTCTCTGTGTTAAAATTTCACTTGGTAGCTCCACTTTATTTGTTACTTGTTCTTATATTCCGCCTTCTTCTGTAGAGACAGTTTACTTAGTTCATGCAGACTTAATAAAAACCATTCGTTCCCTTCTTCATAGCACTGACTGGAAAAATTTTGTTTTGTTTTTTTTATTAAGTAATATTAAATCTCAATGCACAAAAAATAGTGTCACTGAATGCAATATTCTTTTTGCTTTTTTACAATTTCTATCACCTGTTTTTTTTTTTTTTTTTATTAATATTTTTTTTGAATTTTTATACCCTGTACCAAAATATGGTAAAGAGTATATAAAAGTTGTGTAAATGTATGTCACGGGCAGAAGCATCGAAAGGCGAGCCGATATAGCCATGTCCATCTGTCCGTATGAACGCACGGATCTCGGAAACGGTAAGACCTACAATCACCAAATTTGGCACGAAGACTCTTCCAATCCATAGGCATAACGAGTTTAATTTTTTTTTCGATATTCGACCTATAACATATCGCTGCCATAGGAACGATCAGTCGAAAAATGGCTTTTACTAAAAAAAAAATTTTTTTTTCTTGAGATATCCTTAGATAATGACTACAAATAATTAAAGCAACAAAAAAATAAATTTAGTTTTGGATTGGGTACAGGGTTTCTATAGTTGGTTACGCCCGACTATAGCCCTGCCTTTCTAGTTTTTCGTTATTTCTTTTGCTCTTGTTTATTTCTCTCTTTTTTGCAGTGAACTTTCATAGCGAGGTGTAAGTCCGAAAAAAAAGTAACAGATATCAAAGGCAGGGTGCTTAAGAGACGAAGTGGGTAAACGCACAAAACAATGCGCATTGTCTTACACGTGGTCGTCTGCAGCGTAGAGAATTATTGCTTCGCATGAGTAAGAGAGTGATAAAAAACGCTTTACTGATTGTACTGATTCGTGAGCGAATATAAAATTTACTCATCTATGAAATAAGAAGCAAACTAACGAGATTTTTTATTTTTTTTTTTTTTTTTTTTTTTTTTTTTTTGTATACACACATATTGCTTTGTAATACTCAAAGATCGTTGCCTTGCTTAGCAGCTGGTAATAGAGGCAGAAACATTAAAATATTCCGAGACAGATTTTAAATGAATGTTATTGTTGTTGTTGAGCACATTGTGAGAGTACGCCAGTAACATGAGTGACCACTAATATGTTTACTAAGTAATGATTTCTATAATTTTTATTGCCGATATTGTAATACTGTGCACCGGTGTCAATAGAGTGCAATAGTGAATTGCTTTGTTTCTTTCTTACTTCATATACATTATACATAGTAACTATATGTGGGTGATATGAGTCTTCGTCATTTACCATAGATTTGACTTTTAAGCGAAATGAAAACATGAGAACACTTTTATATGAATGTTGTTGTTGTTGAAGCACATTTTGACAGTACGCCAGTAATATGAGTGACCACTAATATGTTTACTAGTAATGATTTCTATAATTTTTATTGCCGATATTGTGATACTGTGCACCGGTGTCAATAGAGTGCAATAGTGAATTGCTTTGTTTCATTCCTACTTCATATACATTATATAAAGAAACTATGTATGATATGAGTCTTCGTCATTTACCATACATTTGAATTTCAACGAAATGAACAGTAAGGCCTGTAACATATTTACATTACATATATGTAAAATGGTATTATTTTAAGGTATTCTACTATCGAGACTGTCCTGTACACCATATTAATTGTTGCATAGAACACATTTTTTTAATTCTATTGCTGTAGAAAACTCTTTGCTTTGCATTGCTATTGCTTACATAGATGGAAACATCAGAAAACAGAGAACCTTTTCAAATGAATGTTGTTGTTGTTG
>JBAMBQ010003545.1:0-15449 GCA_037044495.1 Stegana nigrithorax
CATACACGTATGATGTTCCTTTATCTAGTTATAGATGTACAAGACCTTTTGCCGCAAATTTCGGTATCACAAAAGTATTTTGCTCCGTCAAAAAAAATTTTTTTTCCTATCGATATCTTTACATAATTAGTACAAAATATTAAAGCAAACAAATATATATAGGTTGAATTTATGATTGGATACAGGGTATTTTATAGTCGGGCGTTCCCGACTGCCTTTCTAGTTATTTTTTAGCTTTTTAAGAAATATTTGCTCTGCTCCTTAATTTTTACGGACATTTAAATTCTCAAAGCTGCTTCTGAACATTTTGACTGTGGAAATAAGAAAAGTCAAAGCCAATTAAAATATTTTGCATTAATTGATGAAAATGTTAATTTGGTGGTTCTCGGAACCAGTAAGACCTATAATCACCAAATCTGGCACGAAGACTCTCCTAATCCATAGGCATAATGAGTTCATTTTTTTCCATATTCGACTTATAACATATAGCTGTCATAGGAACGATCGGCCGAAAAAGAACATTTACTGAGAAGAACTTTTTTGTTTATTAAGATATCGTTACCAAATGGATTTAATGATTTTAAATAATATACAATCATATTCCAGAATATGATGAATATCGATTTACTATAACATATAGCTGCCATAGGAACGATAGGCCGAAAAATGGCTTTTAGTAAACAGAAATTTTTTTTTTTGAGATATCCTTAGATGATGAATACAAAATATTAAAGCAACAAAAAAATATATTCAATTTTGGATTGGATACAGGGTTTTCTATAGTCGGTTATGCCCGACTGTAGCCCTGCCTTTCTAGTTTGCTTTAATTAAGTTTTTTTAAATATTAAAAGCCATACATGAAAAAAGAAAAAAAAAATGTTATAAAACTAGAATATCTTTTCAATTTATATATTTTAAAATTTTTTTTGTAACGAACTGTCGATTGTATAATGCAAAAAAGAACACCTGGTAGTGTTAATACTTATGTTCATGTACTGCCGTAAAGAAAAAGAAAAAAACTATTTACTTTATTTGAAAAAGTCTCGTAATAAGTTTGAAAAACAATGAGCACAAAAAACATATGTGTATACATACTACTGGTATAAATTAAAAAACTTTAAGATCTGGAGAAATGTAAAACTGTATGAGTCTCCATCATGCAAGAAAATTTATATAGTAAACTACCCTTGTTTAAACTAGTTCACATAATCGAGAGGCTGCAGATTATTGTTTGTGTAAAAACAGAAAAATTAATAAATGTATGCGAACTCACATATGTATGTATGGATGTATAAAGTGTATAAATTAAAGAAGCAAAAATAATCGAGATTTTATAACAACAAAAATAAAACAGAAAGAGTACAGTTTTTCCCTTCGAGGTAAAAACATTGGATCATTTAATGTGACATAATAAAAAGAGTACACTTTTTTTCCATTTGGGGTAAAGAACATCAGATCATTTTGTCTAAAAGTTATATAAATGTACATTTTTTTTTGCTTCTCCTATGATAGAATTGTGCTTAAAAGTGTAAAGAAAATTTCAGGCAGTAATATGGATATTTATGGGCTATAATTTTTGGACTTTTTTTTCACAGTTGATTGTTTAAGGTTTTGTATGAAGGGAAAAGGAAACAAAGCGTATTCAAAGTGTTTTCAAGTAAAGTTTATTGTTTTAATTAAATAATGTATTTTTAATTTAAAATAACAACTTTATTTATAACAAATATTTCAATAACGGAATATAATAATACATAAAAAACAAAAATTAAGAAGAAAAATTCATAAATTTAGTATCACAGAAAATTTTACTTAACTGCTTAAAGATATGCGCTTGACTGTCGCAGAAATGTTTCGCTTTTTTGGCCAATGCTCATAATTTAAAATAAAGCAAAAAAATTTTTATTTAATTTGATTTTATTAATCAATCGAACTTCTCGCGCTTTACTTATAGCGATTGGCATTTCTATGATTTTGATGGTAATTACATGAGCTAGGCAAACTGACTGTAGCGCACAGATATTGCTGGCGGTCATATGATACACTGCAACTATACGAACTTGCCGTCTTCTGATTTGTCATTATGTCCTCCTAATTAAGTATACAATTCATATGCATAAAATTTGTTATTAAACACAATGCCTGTTTTACTTATTTGGATAAATTTTATTTGTATATTTTATTTCGTTGTGCCTTAATTGCTACTGGCTATATGCTTCAGTTGGTTTATATGTGTTGCGTTTAAGCATTTTCAACCGCAGTTTAAAAAAAGGAAAAATTGGAATTAATGGTATATGCCCGTGAACGTTACTATAGCGATCGCTGAAGTGCCAGACCAATTTAATCTCTCCGCCCACTAGGCTAAACCCTTTATTATAAATCGTCGGTTTAAAATGTATTATGAGCGATTCAGAAATATCGTTTCATGGTAAATGGTAGCTATATGATATAGTAAACTGGTATACTTAATATTGAGATACATGATTGGACATTATCTAGAATCATTAAACCCGAAATTTGGTAACGATATCTTGATAAACAAAAGGGTTTTTTTTTTAGTAAATGTAGTTATTCAGCCGATCGTTCCTATGGCAGCTATATGTTATAGGTTGTGTATCGAAAAAACAAATTAAAATTTGGTGGTTGTAGGTCTAGCCGTTTCCAAAATTCGTGCGTTCATACAGACCAACGGACATGGTTAGATCGACTCGTCTTTCGATGCTGATAAAGAATATATATACTTTATGGGGTCTGCAAAGCCTCTTTCTGGCTGTTACATACATTTGCACAACTTTAATATACCCTTTACTATTTTTTGGTACAGGGTATAAAAAGAGAGATTCTGTCATAGTATCTCTGAAAACAGGGATATACGCATAATTATTGATGCCTGTGTAAATTATACATACCCATATTTTATAATTCACAATGAAAATAACAAGAGAGCAATGTTCAAGAATGAAAAAAAAAATATGATTTCATTTTTTATACTACTTGCTATTACCACTGATAAGAAACACTATCGCACATATATGCTTCAATGAACACACAGCTCTTTGATTGATAGGAGGGGGTAGTGGGTCAGCGGGGTAAATACAGAATAAGTACGCCTGCCTGGCAGCATTTAGACGATTGCTTGTACAAATCAATTTGCCAGAATTGTCAGCATTTATACACACACATAAAAAGCCGAAACGGCGGACCTAGTTTAGGCGCCAAACACATTTAACAATACCTTCGATAACCTTTTGCATGTCATGGGCATGTGACCCAAGCTGGCATTGCTGTTAAAATTAAAACGAAACTTAATAAAAAAAAAACGAAAAATGAATGAATTTGTTGATAACAAATGAGCCAGGGACAAATCCGGTGAAGTTAAACAACCAAGCGAAAATAAAGCAAAAAACAATCGGTCAGTGCTTACAGCAAATGTATACAGCGTGCTAACAGAATGCCTAAGCATAAGCATGTTAACATACTATAAATATTCATGTCTGTCCGTTGGTAAATATGAGTGGTTGCCACCTGGTTAGAAAGCGGAGGAAACTCGAAACCGGCTAGGAACCTCCGCAAACATTTGTGCTGCTGGGCAGAATTTTCCATTGTTCATTACTGCTTAAATGGTGTTGAAAACAGAGTTCGCACAGCACGAAAATTCTTCTATTTCATTATGATGCACTGCGCTTCTCTCTCTGACAACGTCATTTGAGCATTGTTTAGAAAACAACGTGTGGTATAATTGCATTCATCATTTCCTTACATTCGTGACTCTTTCGAAAATACAAGATTTGTGTTACATGTCGATATATTAAAATGTGTAGTATTTTTTGTAATTATTTGTTTTATTATGGTTAATAAAGCATACAGGAATTAGGGGCATTTTCGGAAATGTAAACTGTGTTAGTCCTGCCGCAGAAAATTGTGCAGCGTGTTTACAACACTTTGTAAGTATTCTGAAATACAACTCTGCAGTATGAACTGCCCAAATTCCTGCAACTAGCGCAACAAGAAATTTACAGCTGCGCTTGATGCAATGATGGAAGTTGAGTTGGTAAAGTTAAATTTGTTATTATTTTATTTTTGTTAAATGACTTTTAAATTATTCTAAAGCAGATGTTCTTCTGAAATCATAAAATATTACTGATTTCTAGTATTTTTAGTGTAGTGTTCCAAAACTTTGCAGCAATTATTATTTGCTTTTCATCATATATTTCCTTTTTTGGATGTAATTATTTACGAGAAGTTTTTTATGTTTGACTCAAAAACTGAATTTAGTAAAGCTTTCAAAATATCTACCACACGAATGATAAATATGACTTTGCGCATTAGACAAGCAATGGCAAAAGCTGGTCCTGCATGAGCAGTGGAACTTTACAAAACTGCGCAGTGTTGCTCATCCCAGCCTTCATTTCCGAAAATAGCCTACGTTTGAGTTGTTTGATAGCGACATTTTATGTGATATAGAAATAAGTAAGCTGAACCTTTGGTAATAATTTAGTACAGTAAATTAATAGGGTTTAAAGCAAATTGCAATAGATAAATGCGCTGAAATCATTTACTTACCTTTGCTTGGATTAGCTGGAAAAAACCGCTTGCATGCGCAATTAAGAACATAGTGAGTAAACGCCATAGCAGTCGATTACTAGGTGGGGACCTCGCAGATCCCATTTTTGTTGTAACTAGTTGAGCTCAGTTTTTTTTTTTTATTTAATTTTTAGACAGCTTTTCGTTTAAGGAAGCACTTTTTATTTGTTTTATATATATATTTTGTTTTTTTATTATTACTTTGCTTGATAATTGGTAATGATCATAAAAAATTTTATGTTAAGGGCATTAAACAAAATACTAAAAAAAACTTATATAGGGAACTTTTATACCCAAGCACTAAAACATTTATCAACTTAAAATACCACGTTGTTGATTGAACCTTTTTCTTTTAAATATAGCATGTTCTTGATGGCAACAATGCATTTGTGTTGTTTGTTTGAATTAGTTCGGTTGCATTTTAAAGATTTTGCATATTCAGCGAAATTGTAATTTGATTTGTTCTGAGAGCACGTTTCAACAATGAGGTAAAAAATAAGCATATACATTCTAAAAAAGAATTGGTAAATCGAATAAAATTTTACAAAAAATTTTAATAAAAACGTATGCCAGTCAGGATGCGCAAATAAATTAGGCAGTGAATAAGCGTTCGTCCGAGTTTTGAAAGAAAAAAAAATACATTTATATATAAGATATTTATTGGCCTTATTGAGTAAGATATTTCGTTTATGCATGGCTCTTTTTATAACTGTTAGCGTGTTTTTCTCTATGTTGTTTCAGTCTCACATATGCAAAGTAAATTTTATGAAAAAAAAATAAATAAATCAACAAAATTCTCAACGTACATAATGAATCAAAAAGCTTTAAATGTTCATATGTATGCAATCAGACAACAAAGACAACATTAATAACGCGCACACTCAATTGGTTCAAATAAGTTTACTGCCTCCCTCCTTGCTTAATCCTTATATGCACATATCCGTAAGATGACTATTTTTTTATTTTTTGAAGTTATATAATTTGCCAATACATGCAAATCCTTTTGAAAAATGAATTCATTAATTAAAAAAAAAACATTATTCACAAGTTTTACATAGAACGTAGAGTAGCAAATGAGAAATTTTTGATTTATGTCTAAAAACTAAATTCTGAACAGAATAAGATACAACACCAACAACCCGAAAAACACACGTCCGCTCCGAATGACGACGCGCAACTGAATGAAGAAGAATTAACGAAAGCTGCTTAACTGAATTCCTTCGACTTCGGCCCCGACAATGCCAAAAAAAACGAAGCAATCAAGCAAAGCACGAAGACGAAGCCGCAGTAAACTGGCCATTCGGTTCGTTTTTTTTTTTTGGGCGCGAGGCCGACAGTGTGCAGTGTGCGCACACGAAATAGAGCAACAGCAGCGAAAGAAGATAAATTTATTGTTGCTATGATTGTTGTTGCATTTTTCAGTGACTACATTACTTGCAAGCGTCTTATGCTTTGAAGCCGTTGTTGACGTTGCAAAGTGTCAGAAAAGCCTACGACATCGCATAAAGAGACGTCGAAAGTCGTTTAGGTGTGCCTATTCAAAAACAACCAAACAAAAACAAAAATAATTGAACTTGCCATAAAGGCGCAAACAATTGCAAATTTAAGTTCATTCGATGCTCGGAGATATACTTTCTTGTTATTGCATTTTTTACACTCATCTGCAGCCACAGTGTGTCAATTTGTGCAATATTTAATGTGCATCTACTTATCTTTTGTTTTTTTTGTTTCTGTCGTTGTGTCTGCATACAAGATGCGCAGCGCTGCACTAGAAAAATAATGCGTTCATAACATAATATGTAGTGTTTAAATTATAGCCTCACATTTACAGCAGGCAGACAATATGGTGTACTTAATCGCGTCGATGACTCATGCAAAATGGCATGCAGAGTCAGCAGCCACAAAAGTAAATACGAAAAGTAACATGAATATAAAAATGTATTAATTTTGTTCTTCGGGGACTATTATATGCTTTAAAAATTTTAAAATTTTTTAACTATCAATATAAAATTTTCGAAATTATAAAGAAACCATTATGATTTTAGTTCAAAATTTGTTTATGTAAACTGTCACTTTAACTTTTAGATTTTCAGCATACCCAAAGAGGATAGTTCCATACGAGACGTTTAATTATCAAAACAAAGTTTCCTAAAATTTGTTGCATTTTCATTGCTCTTCGTTTTTGATTTATGTATTAGGTAAACAAATTTGACAACCGATTTTTTGTATAAAAACGATAAAATACGTGCATACATATACAATAGGTATACATTTTTCCCACCTGTCTCACAAATTGCGGATATCATTCAAAAAAATCTTGGTCTTTTGAAATAAACCACTGATCAAGTTATTTTTGTAAGAAGTAAAGCGCTGTTTATCAAGTGCGTGTTCCATCAGTGCAAATAAACTGTAATTGGACGGAGCATGTGAAAGTATTCTATATTCTACTCAACATAAAATATAAAGGAAATTATTAAATATCAATATAAGGAAATCTGTTAAACTAACAGTCCGACTAAACACCATGTTAAAATTTAATAAGGATTCTTGAGAACCTGCTAGGAAAATGCACTGTGGAATCTGTTAAACTAACAGAAAACTTCGAATATCGTCTACACCATTAACTGTCAAGCTACTGCTACATGCAACTTCACTCTTTGAGTATACAACTTTCAGCTTATGACGTTTAAAGTGAAATAGTGTTTCGGCGTGTTGCGCTAGCGAAAATTTGTAAAATGTCTAAATCGTTTTCTTGATCGATTTTGCTATATGTGATGGTGCTTTATCGTGAAGCCAGTTCACAGTGTTTTGGCTTTTTTTGATATATTAATCGTTTATAATGAGAAGGTTGGTTGAAACCGATAATTTTTTGTCGGCAGCGCTCAGTATTTATGGTTACGCTAATAATTAACCACACCAAACACAGTGCGTTGTCTTCCGTCCAATGGACGGAATTACAATTAGACTGGCAGTCGATTTCGATGGTTAGCCCAGATTTACCAAAAAACTTTCACACTTAGGACTCCCAAAATCTAAGGTTTAGTAAAAAGAAATCCATTACGTTTCTAATAGATGACTTCAGTAATCTGTTACACGCGTTGTATAAGTTCGATCGGGTTACACTATATGGCGTTAGAAAAATAAGATTTTATACTTCTGTTACAGTTTTGTTTGAACGGATGTCAAAAATGGACAATAGCGAAGAGAAAATATGCCATATTTTACAGTTGTTTAGTCATTTTTAAAGTGTTACTGATGGGAACAGCGTTTTTCCCTACAAAAATGTTGTAAAATTTACGTTTTTATTTGAGACAAAGACAGTAGATAAATTCTGCGTCACAATTCTACCAACACTTTGCTGTCGACGAAAGATCGATCGATGATCGATGAACGATCGACGAACGTGGAGAAAAAGTAAAACAGAAGTTCAATCCGCAAAATTTCTGTACTAAGCAATGTGTATAGATGCGTAATGCACTCAGTTGCTTGTTGTAGGCAACCAAGCCTGCCGGTCGTCTTGTATGATCGTCAATGCTGGTCACTGCTGCTTCTTTCCCATTGTGTGGTTTGCTATTAGTGCTACTCTCTCTGCACAGTCGCTGAGCATGCGGCGGTCAATAAAATGTAAGGCAACAGGCATGTGTTTTCATTTGTTTTGAACAGTGCGCAATGAACGACCACTACTACGCACGAGAGGAATTTTATATGAATGTGTTGTTGAACACATAGTGACAGTAAACCCGCAATATGAGTGACATAATAATATGCCTAATTATAGTAATAATTTCTACAGATTTCATCGCCGATTTGTGGGTGATATGAGTCTTCGTCATTGACCACAAAATTGAATGTAAGCAAAGTGTAGCCTGCAATATTTGTAACTTCCAAATATGTGAAAGTTATTATTTTAAGGTATTCTACTACCGAGATAATCCTATACACCATATAAGTGGATGTACAAAACACATCTTTTTATTGCTGTATAATTGCAAGAAAAAAAAAAGAATGTATTATTTGCGTATTGTTGATGTGCTTGAATATATGAAAGTTTGGCTTTGGGAAATCTATTTCGTGTGATAGGTCATCAAGTTAATTATGAGTATAGATATTGACAGTTTCTGCATGTATTTCGTATTCAGCACTCACCGGCGTCTTTAATCGATAATAAATACAATAAAATTAACACATTAAAAAATATAAGAACTGAAAATTACTGACGAGCACCTTTGTTGCACGCACCGTATTACATTCAAATGTAGACATAAACAATGTAACTGCGTGCAACGCGGAGGTACTAGACCCCAGTCTACTGGTGGTTCTTTCTTTTTGTTGAATTTTTGTATTTTACAATGAAATATTTAATATATTTAAAATATATTTGCTTCATATCTTCATAAATAAAAAGCGTAAAATAAAAAAACAAATAAATAAAAATTACGTTAACATAATGTCATTGATGAACGCAAGGGCTCAATACCAAGAGCAGACACATCTCCATATCATCGCATAATCTTTGCCGTGTTTAATTGTTAGTTTACATATTCAATATTTTAGATGTTTTTTTTTTTTGTCTACAAAATGTCATGCGACTGCATTGGTCAACATTGCCGTTTGATCGCATCGGGCTTGCACTTGATAAAAGATTATACTTAACTTTGTGGAAACTATGCAATAGTAGGGCGACCTTCCGACAACTAAGTAACCCATTTAATGTGGGTAAAGCAACAACACATGCAACATATTACAAAACGCTTAAAGCAATCTGCGCTTTAAAAAAAAACAAAAATCGGTTTCCTTCGGTTGATCGGCAAAAAGAGATTATGGAGCATTTTCAAAGCTAAAGGCACAATTCAGTTCTTTCTGCGATGCGTTTGATTTGTTGACAGAAGTAATTTTAAGATACCTGATCGACGGACAGATATCATTAGCAACTTTAATAGAATTTTCATATCGAAGCCAAAATTTCTTTTTTAGAATTGTTTGAAACAAATATTACTAAGTATTTGCGATAGCGTATACGTATATTTTTTGAGTGGTTTTATCAAATACTCCGACAGCTACCATGACGCAAATGTATAGAAAAATAGCCACATTTTTAAGGCAATCATATCGGGTCAAATTCAGCTGGCAGCAAATGCTATCCTTGTGGAAGATTTCGCATACCATTTTTCTAAATTTTTAATGCCATACATCTTAGCAACAAAAAGAAAAAATTCAATGGATGTTTGAACTCAACTCGCTTGATTATCAAACAACCTCTAGGGATTCGAAACAAAAGTTCTGACTATTGGATTATATTGACGTGAAAAAAAAAAATAAAATGAATTATCGGAGGAGGTATTAGCGTGTGTCGTCCTATATTATTTCATAATTAACCAAAGCAACGAGCCTGAATATACAGATTCACCTCCAGAAAGGAGGTAAGAAGTTTGAAGATTTAATACAAGAAAATTAATATATTGATGGGGTAAGAATGCGAGAAAATTTAACAACTTAAATTAACTCATTAATTCGTTGCGTTTATCAACACTGAATTTTTTTATTTTATTTTTTATTTATGCATTCTATGCATTTTTGAAAACAAACAAAATCTTGAAAATCACATTACTTATTTAAATAATGAAGTTAATTTGTTTATTTTATGAAAACTTTTGCAAAACGTGCTTTATGTCGGCAATCTCGACTACTGGACACTTCCAACGATTACTGAAGATTCTCATAGGCAGATTTATGGAATGCCTTGTTCCAAACACCTCCTCAAACATGTAAAAAAATCCCAATAATTTGCATTTCTGTCGGTGAAGTTATTTCTGTCCTTACTGCGTTTGTACGTTGAGTACAATTTAATGAATTTTCGCGAAACTTGATCCCGTGTTAAAGAGATCTCTGGATTCACGTGCTGCAAAAGCTCCAACATTCTTGCCCATAAAACCGAACGTTGTTTTCTGCCCTCCATGTCCGGCTTGGTGCGAATAAGAAGTCATAGGATGATACCCGTCAAGTACTCTGTTCTGGAATAATTTGAGTCATTAAACAAAAATGAAACAATAAAAAATGTTACTTTACTTACTCAATTTCCATTATTTCAATGAGCGCAGTTGTAATCTTTTTGTTGCGCTAGTTGCAGAAATTTGCGCAATTCATATTGCAGAGTTGCATTTCAGAAAATTTACAAAAATCAGTGTTGCGAAACACACACAACACTGCTGCAGTACTAGCGCAGTTTGGATTTCCGAAAATTCCCTTATTATAATAAGATAAGATAAAAAAAGGAAATATAAGATAAGATAAGGAAAGCTAAGATAAGATAAGATAATATAAGAAAAGATAAAGTCTTCTAAGAAATCAATTCTGGCGCCAAACTCAGATGAAAGCAACACATTAAAAAGAATCGTGAAGAAGTTAGGATACTCGTACATAATATGCAGAAAACGTGTTCAAAGTTTTCAAATGCCTCTCACATTGCAGAATAAATATCGGCATATTCTTTTCCCACAAAGTGATTAACTAAAATATTAATATGAAACTTTTACATAATATAAAGCATAATAGTAACAAATAATTCTGCATCGTTGACTCAAAAATCGCGTTTTTATATGACTTATGACAATCTTTTAGTAAATGAGCGATAATATGACGAATTGGGAAGTTTGTGAAGTATGTACAGTGGAATTCGGTTAACTGCAACCAATTTTCTGCGGAATTTTTTGTGCAACTAAGCGAAGAGATTTTAAACCTCGGATATAATTAGTAAAAATTGAAATTAATTAAAGCTTTATTGAATCAAAATAAAGTTGAGCAAACGATTAATTTTAAGTATTGAAATAATCAGTAATTTTTGACTTTTTCTTATTTTCAAAAATAAATTGATGCAGTCTTATTTCTACATTTCCTGCAGATAGCGCTTTGTGCAGCAAAATCACATGATCGTAAGAAAATTCTTATTTTTTTATCAACAAAAGGTGTCGCTAAGCGGCAAGTGCACTTAAACAAGATGCATTTAAAGCTAATAAAAAGAAAGAAAATCTGTAATTCACTTCACTAATTTGTCTGTTTTATGCATTTAAATGAAATATGCAGGAAAGTGCGGTTGCTGCTGAGTGGAATTGACTGTATAGATAAGAGCCAGTAAAGTGTGACAATATTCAACTTACAAATGGTTTATTACAGAATAACTTCGAGCCGGGATAGGGAAAACAAAAAGAAAATACAAAAATTAATTGCGAGGTAGTTAATTTATATCTTATTAATATAGTCGAACTTCTATAACCTTCTAAATATTGAAGTTTTAATAACTCAAACTAAATTGAATTGCAGATTTCTATGCATTTTTGTGTCTCTATAGTTTGATCTTCTATAACTCAAACATCTTCATAACACGAACTAAAAATTGTCACCTAATTTCCCTAGCTTAAATTTGTTGAGAGAAAATCAAAACAAAATTTTTTTAAATCTGATCTGAAAAATAAACTCTCCTATTGTTACCCATGTTCTCTTACTTATATACATTGAACTTACTAACCGTTACACACTTTTTTCCTATTAAGTAAACAATAACTAGGAAAAAGTTCGTATAAACATCTTATAAACATTGAAAAGAGAAATACCTTTTCTTCTTAATCTATAAAATTGCAATATCACGATGTTCCCTTACGCTAATCTCTGAATCCGCCCAACCGATTTCAATCAAATTTTGTGGATGTGTATGATTGGTTCCAACTTAAGAAAAAGGATTCTTTTTATTAAAATCGGTTATTTACTATCGGCCGCAATAGTTTAATTAGTACGGCTCTAATCACTACTTATACATTTCGTATCACTACCTATACATTTCGTAAATGCAACAATAACAGAAATTTCTCTAAACTGTTGTAATTATACTTACAAAAAAAAGTGCTTATGCTCTTTTCTTACGCATTGAGCACAATGATTAAGATCTTTTGCTTACGCTCAGAGATGACAGTGTTGCCACGACCAAACAAAATTTTCATGACAATGATTTGAAACATAGAAAGTATTCTGTGGCAGGGCGACGTCTGCCAGAGCTTACTAGTATAGGGTAATTCATTTAGAAGTTTTTTTTTTTAAATTGGATGGCCGAACCTTTATTGAGTCTTGAAAGAACATTCTCTGACATTTACTTTTTGAAAATAATTTCATTCGAATGTCTTCCGCGACTACGCCGTAGGTGGTCCATTCGGGATGTCCAATTTTGGATCACTCTTTCCAGCTTTGCAACCGGTATCTGCCATATTACGCGAGTAATATAGACTTCCAAGTCCTGGAACATAGCTAGCTTATCGGCGAAGACTTTTGACTTCACATAACCCCAGAGAAAAAAGTCCAAATGTGTGATGTCACACGATCTAGGCGGCCAATTGACAGCTCCGAAACCCGAAATCAACTGCTCGCCAAAATGGTTTCTTACTAAGGCCATTGTGTCGGTTCGCCGATACTTCGGGCTTCAACTTCAGGCAACAAAAAGTCTGTTATCATAGTGCGGTAGCGGGCGCCTATGACGGCAATGTTCTGTCCGGCCTCATTTTCGAAGAAATACGTACCGATGATTCCATCAACCCATAAACCCGTCTGCTTATTGACGTAGCCATTGAGCCAGAAATGTGTTTCATCACTAAACAAAATTCGACGCGAAAACAGCGGATCTTCGTTGAGCTGTTCCAGAGCCCATTTGGAGATGTTGTTGCGATGTGGGACTTTCCATGATGATTTGACAAACATTACTGAATAAAAATAACACGATAGCATGACACTAGCCATGCGTGATCTGTAAAAGAAACCCAGAGAACCAAAAACCTCTTTATAAATCACCCGTTATTATATATAATTTTAAACTTAACACATTTCACTGTGGAACGGAACTCTCTAAGTAAGAGCAAGGAAAAATTAGAGAAATATATAAAGTCGGCATAAGATTGGGTTAAATTGTAATAACCTTTTTATTAAGAATGGCTCGGACGGTCACCAAAAATATTGGAAGCATATTGGTCATCTAAAGCAGACTTGGTAAACCATAACCATGGCGAAGGACTTCTTAAGTATTAATTAAAAGTCCCCGATTGGTTCTGTGCCGCGTCGAATAAAAGATCTTGACATTGACTCTTGGAGAAAGTATCCATGGATATAATTGGGTATTTCAACAAGATAATGCTCCGATCCACGCTATGAAAGAGTTCTTCGATTCGCATAGTATTCCTTTGCTGTAGCTCATATCTAATTAAGATTGAGGATCTTTGGGGCATACTATCACGAAGAAATACGACACTTAAAGGATTTAAAAAAAGATACAGTAGCGAAGTGGAAGAAAATTAACTAGGAATTCCTATGAAACATGGACCATTTGAAGACTTCAAAAATTCAAATAACATAAGGGCAACATAATCTCATATAAACTGTGCCTTAACCCAAGATAATATATTGGCTGATATTAAAAAGTATTAGCCGTTTTTTATTACTAGATGGTGTTGATACCCATATATTGTACAAAACTAAGATGATTATGTCAAAATGAGTTGTGTTTTATCATGCCTGCCAGGCCACACATATCTTTGATGACTCGGAACAAATTGACCGGAATTTGATTGGGAAATTTTAATTCATCCACGGTTTTCGGTCTCTGCAAAAAACACTTTATGGTAAAAAATGGTTGGTCGGCTATGACGCTGAAAATCACTTGCCGATAAACCATAACAATTCTACAACAACGGAATTATAAAGTTACCCAAAAAATGGCAAAAGGTCATAGATAATAATCGCCAATACTTGATCAAAATTGATTTTCAATAAAGAAAATATATAATCAAAAATGTACCAAAAACCGCGGATACTTTTTAGATCTGCCAATATGTACCTACAAATTTTTATTTTAGTTTAGAATGCTGGAGTGAAATTAGATTTAATTGCTTATGAAATCAGCCGCCATCGTTAAATCATATTAAACTTATTGAAAAGTGAGCAAAATTATACAATTATCGTAGTTTCTAAGCCTCTAAGCCTTTATAACTCGGACTGTTTTCTGTGGTTAATGTAAGGCTTCGAGTTACAAAAGTTCGACTGTAGTTGTAGTATAATGAATGAAAAATTATTTAAATTACTATTAAATGTATCTCTTTGCATGATTCTTCTGCAAACAGCAGCAGCAACACACGCATCATTTACGCCACAAATGCCTTTCAGCAACAAAAGATTATTGGTCGAAGCGGTCCAATTGGCAAGCTTATATTGTTGCCAGGTTTTTATTCGCTGCGCATGTGCGTGCTCACGAAAAGCTTTGCGGCATTGTCACGGTTCATAGGTGATGTTAATAAAGTGTGACGCCTACTTTTGGCTCCAATTGGCCAATCATTGAATTGCCTGAACTGTGGCGTATATTAATTTATAATAATAAATGTTTATACAATATTACTTAGAGCTTAGGGTTTTTTATTTGAAAATAAAAATTTAAAACAAAAATAAATTCTGTCAACTTCCGGTTGGAAATCATCTGGTTTTGAATTAATCTGGGATTCAACTTAGCACAACTGACAAAGCAAATGTTTCAATGTTCTTGCTATGCGTATGTAGGTCAATAAGGAACTAAGTTTGAAAAGAAAAATTATTTTAATTAAACAAATTCGAAATCAGAATTACTAAAACACATGAAATTTGCTATTTGGTACAACAATATTCAGATGACCTGATATGCCGTAGTCATTGAAGACTAACAACAAATGTTTTACTTATTAATTATGTTTAGCTCGTTTCCGTGCTCAGAAAACCAAATCAAATTTACCCGCTAAGGTTGCAAGAGTTTATCAATTTTAGAGTCATTTTGCCTTTTTTGTTTAGTCAGCAATAGAATAATTTTAAAT
>JBAMBQ010003549.1:0-26355 GCA_037044495.1 Stegana nigrithorax
TAAATGACGAATACTCATTTCACCCATCCATAGTTACTATGTATAATGTATATGAAGTAAGAAAAAAACAAAGCAATTCACTATTGCACTCTATTGACACCGGTGCACAGAATTACAATATCGGCAATAAAAATTATAGAAATCAGTACTAGTAAACATATTAGTGGTCACTTATATTACTGGCGTACTGACACTCAATGTGCTCAAACACAACAACAACATTCATCATAAAAACGTTCTCTGTTTTCAATTCGCTAAAACTCAAATGTATGGTAAATGAAGGAGACTCATATCACCCATACATAGTTGCTATGTATAGTGTATATGAAGTAAGAAAGAAACAAAGCAATTCACTATTGCCATCTATTGGCACCGGTGCACAGTATTACAATATCGGAAATAAAAATTACAGAAATCACTACTAGTAATCATATTAGTGGTCACTCATATTACTGGCGTACTGTCACAATGTGCTCAACAACAACAACATTCATATAAAAATGTTCTCTATTGTCATTTCACTAAAAGTCAAATGTATGGTAAATGACGAAGACTCATATCACCCATACATAGTTACTATGTATAATGTATATGAAGTAAGAAAGAAACAATAACGCGCATATAGCCGCCGTATAACTGATATTAACAATTTTTTTGGTTAACGTTCGAATTTATCTCTTTTTCGTTGAGCATTTGGTTTGCTTTTGCAACATGGGTATGCCGATATGGATATGGATAACGTATGATTGGATTTGTGGGCGGTGTCCATTTTGTTTGTGTCGCCAGCGTTTTGCATATTTAACTTATCTTTTATTTATCTAAAATGTATTTAGTTTCTTTGTTTGCTTTGGTTTTTATTTTTTTTAATTTTCGTTAATTAAGTTCCAATAAATTCTGTTGATAAGCAGCAAAAGCCATGTCAGCTTAATTTCGTCCGCAGACCGTCGCATCTCCTCACGTGCACTTGTCGCAAAATGTTTTTACATGCCAATCGTTGCAAAGAGAATTTGTTTTTCCTGTTCGCTTGTCTTTTCTTTCTTTGTTTAATTTTTTTGTTTTTTTTTTTCTTTAACTATGAGTGTACGTGTTTACATTCCCATGACGAAGTCGAAGATTGCAACAGGAAACATTTGCCGACGGACTCATTACATAAAGAAAAAAAAAAAAAACAAAAAAAAATAAGAAAAAGAAATATAAAATAGAATTGTTCCCAGCATAAACGCAAGTGAACAAAATTAATAGCCTTAGATATGCAGCCTAAGTAAAGATGCATTCTATGAACCAGGCACAGGTACAGGCGCAGACAAAGACGATGACGATGACAAAGACAAAGACAAAGACGAAGGGCAAAGCAAGCGTCACCCTCGCAACTGCCAACTTGGTAACATGGGTTGACTTAAGCACCGCACACAAGCGTCCTGCACTTGGTTCGACACAACTTGCCTACAAATGGTTTCGGGTTGCAGTTCGTGCTAAGCGTTATTGTTTTTTTTGTTGTTGTTGTTCCTTTTTATTGCACCACTGCACGCATCCTTACCTTTCCATCATTTGTCATGTGTTGCTTGTTTTCTTGTTGTTTGTTTTGAACATGCAAGAATTTAACGCAATTAAATATTTTCAAGGGTCTTGTGTTACATTCAATTATCCTCTGGCTGCATTCCTGTGGGATTTAGGATTTTTTTTGGTTCGTTTTATTGTTATTATTGATGGCAATGCTGTGGCAAGTTTTTAGCGCATTGCTTGAATTAATTTTACTGTGTCAACTTTCTTTCTGTCCACCTAACTCCCTGCCCACCTGCTCACCTGTTTGCCTGTTTGCCTGTTTTGTTTTGACTTTGATTTAGTAATATCGTCTTGGGGCGTGCCTGCGCCCGCTTAGCTGCATGCCATGGCTCTTGCAACAGTTTTGCATTTGCTCTCGCAGCATTTAGAATTGTTTCTTTGTTTGTTGCCTGTTGTTATTAATGACTTGTAAATTGTTTGTGTTGTCGCTGTGTCGCTGCGCATACACATGCTTACATGCTGACATGTTGGCCTTCAAGTGCGCACCGCAAGAAGAATGAGCACAACGCCATTTCTGCCACAACAAGCTAACAACAACATAACACGCCAAGCCAAGCCAAGCTATGCCAAGCCAAGCCAAGCCAAGCTAAGCTCAGCTACGGCACGCCACGCCAAGACACACCACGTCACACCACCCTCTTGGCGCCAACAATATTAGCAACTGCAACAACAAACAACCAACTAACAGTCGCAGCCAGTTTTCGTTCTAAAACAGCTTTTATTTATTTATTTAGTTTTTTTTTTTAACATTTTTGTATTTTTTTTTTTTTCGTTTTTTGTGTTTGTGTTTCTAGTGCAACTTCTTGTTAAGCGTTTATTTGAACATGATTTTTAAGTCAGCATGTTGTTGTTGTTGTTATTATTATTATTATTATTAATATAACTGTTGTTGTTTTGTTAAATACTTTTCACATGTGCACTTATCGCATTTAATTTTCTAAGCCGCGTGCGAAAGACTAAGTGCCCAACCCAGCCCAGCTTACCTGGATCGAGACTGGCAGACATAGTGAAGAGTAACGTATGTTAAATCCTTCTGACATTCTTAGTAAATTTGCAACACCGTAGTTTGTTCGTTTCATGGCAAACTCATTACAGTTGCTCAATTGCAGCTCAACGCATAGAACAACAAATTTTATACTCTTGTTATCGATTTGGTTTTTTATTTTTTAAAAGCCTGGCAAAATTATCTAGTGGATTTGGCATTGGTGTGTAGCCTGTATACGAAGCTTAAGGGTAATTTGCAACAATTCGTTAGCAAGTCTATTGACCTCTTGAATGTAAGACGACGGCTCTTGATTGAGCGATAATGGTTTAGACGTGCGTCTTTCTTGTGCTCCGAATGTCGGCATTCAATTCATAAACGTGAGCGATATGCCATGAACGAGAAGTCTGTACGGTTCTCTATGGTCAATTTCCATGCATCTGTTGCAGGGATCAGCTAATGATATATGTACATATGTATATGGTTTCCTTAAATTTCATGATATAATAGCCGCGGCGCCAACTTTGCACATGCATATTTCAGTCGTCATTGTCGAGTGTTTTAATTGGTGTGCCAGTGACTTAGCTTTTTGTTGTTTTTTTTTTTTTGTTAATTGCTGCACACAATTTTATAAAATTCGTAGATAAGCCGAAGACAGAAACGATCATGTTGATGATAAAGATGGAGTGCCAAAGTCTCAGCACGCTTTCTTGTTATCGTTTTCAATATATCATGACAAAGCTTATGATGTGCCTGGATGCGTAAAACATATAAGCAGATAACGAAGGTAGATAAGCGTGAAGATCATTGGGTAGGATAATTAGGCATTTCGTAATAGATGATCGTCACTTGTTGACTTCTGCTTCTACTTGTATATATTTGCAATATGCTTTGTTGAGGAATAATGCCACGTTTAAGATTGGCATATGTATTTTAGCATGTGCATCATGGTTTATTTTTGTTTTTGTTGCCAATCGGCAATTATGTGAATTTTTTTCTTTTGGCGCATTGCGCTTATTTGCATGACTGCCGCCACAGCTTAAATAAAATTCGCACTGATAAGCTTCATAATGCGAAAGTGTCGACTAAGTGCCTGATTATTTTGCTAGATTTTTTTCTTTTTCGTTTATTTTGTTTAGCATTTTTTTGCCATTTTATTATGACTTGCGTTTAACCACTTTGCCACTCGCAATCATACATATGTATATATAAACTCGTATACTCGTTCGCGCGCAGTTTGCAATCTTCTTTTTTTTCTTCCACAATTTACTGTTTATTGTGTTTGTTTGTGAACAAATTGTAAATACTTGCGCGAAGTTAAAAAATAAAATTGTAAACAAAAAAATGAAACATCAAAAATGCTAAAAAAAAACAAAAAGAAAAAAAGTGTAGTGCAAAGCAAAGCGTCAAACGAAATGAGTTATGACGAGTGCGCAGCGTTCTAGATACGCATACACAAGCGAACGTCGCTGATACGTACATCCATGGGTGCATATGTACGTACGTACGAAACGAAAAGTACGTATGTACATGCATACATATGTTTGTACCTACATACATAGATAGGCACAGATACGTTCAATGTACAAGCGCACAGGTAGATACTCACCTGCGCAAACACATGCCGCGCACGACTCGTCATCGCTTGTGTTGTTGTTTGTTGCTGTTGCTGCCGCTGCCGCTCTGCCGTTGCCACTGCTGTTGCCATGGCTTTTAATTAACTTCATTTTGAAATAAAAAAAAAAAAAAAATAAAAATTAAAAATAATGAGAAAAAGTGAAGGAAAACTACAGCAAAATGCGAAAAAAAAAACATTAAAACGTAACGAATGCTCTGCGCTGCCACTTTTCAGGCGTAACTAAATTTTGCCGATCGGCACCCACTAACTGCGCTGAGCTGCATTGTGAAGGGGGCGGTTTTGCCACCCATGAATCTACTTACGACGACGAGCATTTTTGCTAAAAATAATATTTTATCGAAACCAGTTACACAGAGCCAAACGAGAATAATCGCAAAAAATAAAATAAAAACAAAATAAATAAAAAAAAAAACCGAAAAAAAATCGACATAACGCCGAAATTAGCAACAAAGAACGAAATGGAACAAACAGTTAACGCTTTTCATTGTGGCTATGCGTGATTCGTGTTTGTTGTTATTGTTGTTGTTGTGGTTGTAGTTGCTGTTGCTGCGTTGTAGTTTGCTTAGTATTTTGTATTATTGTTGTAAACAAAATAATTTCTAACTTTTGACTTTTATTTCGCTTTGAACTTTATGCCTTATTTCGAGGTTCACACACTGACGGCCACTTGGATGGCTGCTTTCGGTTTAACTCTTTGCGTTAACAACAATGACAACAACAGTTGAGCTGAGTTTTGATTTCGGAAATGAATAAATAATTAAAACGAAACGAAGCGAAGTGAAACGAAACGAAATGAATCGAAACGTAAATGAACAAGCCACAACAACAAATAAAACACAAACGAAAGAACGTACTTATATACAAGTTACGTATGAACATGAGACAATAATAAAAATGTCACCAAATGTTTATGACATTTAATATAAATTTTTGTTTTTTTTTTTTTTGTTTTTCTCTTGTATGTTAATGATTGCCAACTGTTTGCATCTTTAAATTTGTCATTTTTGTTGTCGCATCTTGTTATTGACTTTTATTCCTTCGTTTATTTACACTAATTTGTGTGTGTATGTGTGTGTGCGTGCGTGTGCATGTGTGTGAGTTTTGAGTTGGTGTCTCGTCAAGATTTGTCGATACAAGCAGTGAAAGTGAACTCAGTTGACCTCACACATTCGCTCACTTATGATTTGCGCACTCGCAGTGGCTTTCAAACTGTAAGCGCATATACTTTAAAAGAAAGAAAGAAGAAGAGCTCGTATGTTGGCTCGTGTTGGCACCGATTCCTCACAGCGCCACTTTTACTTTCGGAATGCCAACTCTTCTTTACAATCAACAATACCCGTATCATTCATTATTAACTACTTTGGTGGTTTTTGTTTTTTATTTCTTTTGTTTTTTTTTTTTTTTTTGTAACTAACTACTTTAAGTTATTTTACGCACTTTATGTTTTTATATACACTGTTAGCTGAAAGTTACCATAAAAAAAACTGTGTAAATGAGTAATAATGCGAAAAAGCAAAAATAATTGGTGTTAAAAATAAAAACATATTTCAGTTTATGCGTCTAAAAATTTAATTAAAATCAAAATTAAAAAAAAAGTAAAAAATAACTTTATACGCGCGGGTTCACTCAACTCTGTTGCTGACGGCTTTGCGCCCTTGCCTTGCTGTATGTGTCTCACTCCTGCTGCCGCCGTTGTCTATTTTCCTTCCTTATTGGCAACTACATTTTTGAGCATGTTCATTACGCTACAATTACTACATGGTTTCTTATTTTTTTTAATATTTTTTTTTGGTGTTTTTTTCCTATTTTTTTTTTATTATTTTCTTTCCATTTTTGCATTGCGCTTATTTTCGTGCTTGCTTTATTTCTTTATTTCTCGCATAATTTTAGTTAAGATGCTTATTTCGGTTATTCGGATTTGCTTATGGCTACGTTTGTTGTTGTTTTGGTTGTTGTTGTTGTGGGGTTGTGATCTTGTTGTTTGTGCGCAAGTCTAACTGCATTTAACACGTATGTGTGCATGAGTTTGCTCATTTGAATTACGTCGCGAGAAGAAAGTCGTTACATTTAATTGTAACAACAACAATAACATTTTATAGCAACCACTACAATAACAACAACAATAACAGAAGCAGCAACAAAGCATGTTAATTAACTTAATTGAATTTTTTGCTTTTTTATTCATTTTTTTGTTTTTTTTTTTTTGTACCTTTTGGTGTTTTGCCACAAATTACAAAATCAAGTGTAACAAGCGTTTGCCTTTGAAGCAGTAGGGTGCCAGCAGTTGGCAACGTCGTCGTGGCCTCGCGCCCATGACGGAAGGAAGTTCAACATAACGACTCACTGGCAATTGCCTTGGCGTCTCTTAGTTTATCGTTTATCTACTTTGCCTTGTAACCGGAAGAAAGTGCACACAATCGTCCACGATCACAATCGTCCCAACACATTTCTTTTGGGTCGGCAGGCAGGCTGCCAGTTCCGTCTGTCTCGCTGTTTGACTTTTTGCCTCATGACTTTTTTCTCATGATTGTAAAATGCAAAGACCTTTTTGCTTTGTCAGTTATTTTTGCTATCTTATCGAAACTGATTGGAAAATAAAACAGAAAACAGAAAACAAAAAACAAAAAACACAAATATGTGAAAATACTTTATAGATGAGACTTCGCAGTACGTAAGGTCGCGTAAATACTTGCATAACCCAAATGGTTCATAACATTGCGTTGTCAAGGCCATGCTTAGCAGGCTATGTAAGCCACTTCGCAATGTAGCATGCCATGAGTACCGCATACTTAAACGCGGATTCGTATCCATGGTGTGGTCTAAAAAACTTCTGATAGCTATTTGCCACAAATATCTTCTGATGATGGAAGACTCAAATTAGGTTATGCTCTTATGCTGGAGACTGTGTCTACAATTACATATTTAATAATAGAACAAAATTTAATGATTTTTACTTAGTCTTTTAGGAGATTAAATAACATTAGATTAACATTGATTGCAGTGGGCCACATTCATCAATAAGGTTTTGAGTCAATGGTTGGGTTCACCTTTGCCGTAATTGCAGTTGCACTGACACTATGACTAACTGATCTCTGCTACATAGCTCAACTGAATGATCATTATGATGGGCTTTGTTTGCTGCTGATACATAGTTATATTGATCACGCGTTGTCGATACACATCAGAGGTTTCGGTTTGTACTTACAAAGAACTTTCTCCCGGGTGCAAGTCGTATACCTTTTTTGTTGATGTTTGCTTTCCATTTGATCATTATAAGTAATAACTTATTTCGCTTGGGCAAGTTGTGCTGATTGCAGATTAAAAGGCAAACAAGAAAATATAAATTAGAAGCTTAAGACTGCACTTAGCTGATGTTCAGTTTAAGTGGCGCTCACTTCTTGGCCGAGCATGGTACGGTGAAAAATGTTTAGCGCATTCCAATGCAACTCTGTGCTGCTGCAACTCTTATGCTTTTGTGCTGTAGTGTAAATGCGGCCACGCCTTACAACGCCCACATGGAAGTATTTCCTTTTTGCCTTACGTTTTGCAATCATTGCCTAGACTTTGCCTTATTATTTATGAGGGCTTTAAAATAGTTGTAGTTTTTTTTATTAAAATTTCTTAGACATTTTCGGTTTTTTTTTTTTGCCACACCTAGCAGAATGACTGCTCCGTCACTCGCCTCAAATTGTTGTTTTCCAGTTTTAGTTTTTTATTTTTTGTTTATTATGTGAACTATTTTTTCTTTGCTTTCCTTGCTGTGCAATTGTGTTTATGATGTGTGGGTTGTGTATTGCTTTTGTTGTTGTAAAGTTAATTTGCTGACATGCGAAAGTTGTACAATAAGAGTGGTATATACAACAACAACAACAACAACAGCAATAATAATAATAATAATAACAATAACAGCAACAACATAAACATGGACTAGAAACGACGAGCAAACTAAAAATGGTAACAAATTATTAAAATTTTTGTTGCTGGCTGGCTCTGGTCGACTGTCGTCGATGCCTGCCTGCCTGCCTGCATGCTCAGTCGCGGTACGCGGTATGTGCATGTGCACACTCGTATGTAGCCTCATTTACTGTTCCCAGGCAAGTACGGCGGTACAAGGCGGTATGCAAGCAATAAATTCATAATTGTATGCAAAAGTTCGAAATGAAAGAAAACTTAATTGAAATTTATGTGCCAGCACAGACTGCATCTTTTGTCGTTTGCCGCATCTGCATCTGCATGTGCAGCATGCGCAGGCGCGATCCTTATGCATGCGACTGCGGCGCTTCTTAAACCTTGCATACCATTTCCATTCAATTTTCTTGTATTTTTCTTTTTTTCTTTCAACATTTCTATATCATTATGGGATTGCGCTAAATACATAAAATACTCGAGGTTGCTGAGATGACTCTTGGCTATGTGTGTGTGTGTGTGTGTATATGTGATTTTTGCTGTTTCGCTCAGCGATGTTTGTGTGCTTTTCATTTGGTTTAGGCAGCGGGGTGCTGCAGTGCCGAGTGTACGGTGCAAGGCGCCTGGCTGCTGTTCGCACGCATGCGCAACGAAGAGTGAAGGCTGATGGCGGCGATGATTGTTTTCGTTTATTTTTCTTTGTTAGTGAATTTGTTTGTTTTTCTGTCTTTTTATTTTTATTTATTTTTGTTTTGTTTTTTTTTTTTTTTTCAATTCAATTTGTAATTGCAAGACAGACTCTGCTGTGTTTATTATTATTTGGCTTTTGTTATCTGTTAATTTAAAACTGTTTAAAGCCACACACGAAAAATTAAAACTGCAAACTAAGTAAAATTTTCAAAGCCGAAATTCGCCATCGCCATGGCATGCGATGTTTTTAGTTTCGTTTGATTATTTGTTTATATCAGCTAAGCGTATATACAATTACATATACACATATGGATGTAAAAGACTGGACGATGTCAATGACAACAAACATGCAACGCTGAGGCTTGTTGCTAGGCGAAACTTGTTTGATATTGGTATAGGTCGTTTAGGAAAGGGCGGGTTGTGTGCAATGATTTGGAGGATCTACTGTTACGCTTATATGTTTAATGCCTGCCCCACAGCTTAATAAGAAAAACAAACAACGCACACGATATGGAAACGTATCCATACTGCATGATCTGTTTAGGAGGGAGGGGGGTCTTCAAAATACCACGGTTGGTCAAATTACTGAGTCTTGGTTTTACTAAATTTTAAAGCATGGATCACATAGTATGGGTATGTTCCCGATAATATTTTTCGTATGCATTTCTTGCATTTGTTATTTTGAATGGAATATGCCAATCTGAGAAGTTATTTAGATCAGCAGCAGCCAATACCAGTTGGACAATTATTTTCTAAATGTTCGATAATCTGTGTTGACGTTGTGACCGTCATGCGGCCAGTTTTGCATTGCCGCTTGGCATTCTTTGAATACTTTCTGTGCAGTTGCAGTTCATTGAGTCTGACTCATCGCGCTGGCTTGCAGTAACATTTTCAGCAAACAAACGGAAGGCACTTGGGCACATTATGATCAGCTTAGAGCAAAAACTTGCCACGCGGGTCGGGTATTATGGCTGACATTTACGTTTATGTGACAGAATGCAGCTTAGAATAGCTGTTGTCATTTGGCTGCATAAGCATTTGCTTTCGAGGCCAAATTGTTAGTGAAATGTCTCGATGCCAAAGCATGGACCATGGCATGGCCAAGTAAATAACGACGTGGAGCATGCATTGGCAGCGAGATATTTTGCTGTTGACAAGACAAGGCAGATTGCGGCAACTGACCTGCTGGGCTTCCTGCTGTCATTTTGCAAACATGTCGGCAGTGTGACGCAGGAATTGCTGGCAGTGTCAACTGCATGCTTGGCTACTAATATACATAAGTGATGTGTCATTGCCTGAATGCAAACGAAGTATTTGACAGACAGACAGACAGATACATGACGACTCGGCTTTGTTCATGCTTTGTTGGAGATCTGCTGCTTGCTTGACGATAGAGATGGGCGCATTTGCCATTTAAGTTAATCAGATTGATTGCAGGTGTGTCTTTTTTATTGACACAGAACGCTGACGCCGTCGTTACAGTTTTCTTTTCGTTTCATTGCTTAAAGCTGGTGAAAGCGTACAGCGAGAGAAGCAAACGGAAAAGCTGTACAATTGCATGTGGTGTGTGTGTCTGTGTGTGTGAGTGTGTGCGTGTATGTGTGCAGCACACTTAAGATGGAAAATTATGAAACATTCTTCCTGTGTCGATTTCAATTTACAAAGTAAGCCAACTGTCAACCCATATGTGAGATATTACACGGTATTGCGCCTGCCTTTGGCTTACCCAACAACATTCAGACAGACAAGATAAGAAGAAAAACTGACTGTGACTAGCAAGGGGGGGAATCAGCAGTTAGATACTAGTTTGATAGTGTGTGGGATCGCGTCGATCGCATCGTGAATTCGTGCATCAGCTTTGAAAACATAGTAAAGTTTACTTTTGCTTTCAAAACTTCAGTTAGGCGCTACACGTCGTGTTGAAATAATTTCAAGAATTTCTTTTGTTCTTCTATGCAAGAAACTTATCGCACATGCCTGATAAGAACTCATCGCTGTGGAAGGCGGCCAGGAGAATACAAGCAAATACCATACCTTGCCATAAAACTAATAATCAGCATTTTTGTGTTTAATTGGAACGCCCTGTCCCACCCTGTTGTTCATTCACTTGCTGATTAGGTGAGCAACTCGCTATTACTCATTGATTAAATCGAATGATTATGCGTCCATGTCGAAACCGACTTGCATGTCTTTCGTGCTGGCGCACTCTGCATGGGCTGTTCTGCTTTGCTCTATTCGGTTCTGTTCTGTTCTGTTATAGTCAGGTCTGGCTTTTCGTTGTTTATTGAAGTGAAGTGCTCATCATTAAGTTACTTCTGTTGTCATAGTGTGCTGCATGGTCGATGGAGTCGATCCACTTGTCAGTGGGTTCGTTAACAATTTAAATGAAAACAACGTTATCTATTTGTGTGTTTCTAGTGCGTTTTCAATTGCTAAAAACAGAAATAAGAACGATTGAAAAATATAAACATTGACAAAGTTGCACGCACAAAGCGTCAGATAAAAAAAAGAAAGAAAAACTGTTCCTAAACCAAAGTATTAACAACAATATAAATATATAGATGTGCAATTGCATCAACAACAATAACAACAACAATAAGAACAGCAACAGCAGTCAAAACCAAAAAAAAAAAAAAAAACAAAATGAAACGCGACAATAATCACAATTACACAAATCATTAACGAAACAACAACAACAAAAGATAGTGCTTATTAAATACCAAAGAGAAAAAGAAAAAACAAAAAAGAAGAAAAAAACAAAGTAAAGAAAAAGGGAAAATCAATTAACAAAACGCGCATCGCATCCGCATCCGTTGCATTCGTCGTAACCGAATCGAATCGCATCGTATCGGAATAATTGAACAATGTTTGATGTGCCGCCCAAGTGTCCCGCATTGGCGAACAAATTAAGCGGCATATTTGGCTGGCGCCACACCTATAAAGTTGCTGCCAAGCACGAGGGCATTCCGCATGCCAGTCTCAGTCTGAATAACCTGCATAAATCCTATTCACTGACGCTGCCCAAACGGCCGCCGTCACCGTCCGCGATATCAACGCCATCGTATGTGAACGAGTTCGTTAAGGTAACTAAAATCTCACTAGCCAAGCCAAGTACCCGACGGCAACGAATGATCATACAATAACTTAATGCTATGTTTACTTTGTGTACACTTACATAATGTGTCAGAGGCTCATTTCATAGACATTTAAACAAAAAGGATAACAAACATTTGAATGGCTTTTTAGGTAACGTCTTAGCCATATATGACGCTTCTTCTTAGATCGATCGTCTCGTATGTGATTTTTGCTCTGCAGTGTTTATGGAAATTTTGCTCTGTTGCAGTTAATGAATACTCGTTTATGCCGATTATACAAATTGCGTAAATGACAGCAGGTGACAATAAAGTAAAAGTCAGCATTGTTACTCATCCGACGACTCACCCACCCACAATGCTTTGCCTACGTTAGGCCTGTGTGCACACATCGTATACGAACGAGCATAGTGCAAGGTGAACTTTTGATTTCCGCGGCGCCAGACCAGTCTTGTATTGAAGACGCCCACATGCGCAGCGAGTTAGTGAAGCAGCTCATAAAACTCATTGATGATTGACCTTAAAAGGCGTCCGATTTGGCTGGCAACGCATACACAAACGTATTATGCGACGTGTCGTCACATTTAATGTGCAGTCGCTTGATTGAATGAATGACTAAATGAATGAATGAATGAATTCATTGTGGATGTGGTATGAGCTGATGAGTAACAAAGGCTAAGGTGCGAATATGCAAGGCATGTCATGTTCAGGCGGGTGAAGTTATTGCGGGGCATCATCGTGTGAATTAGCGGTCAATGCGAGTTGCTGACAATTGCTTTTACTGTAATCTGTAAGCGATTGATTGATTGATTGATTAGTTAGCAGCGCTTCTTTTCGATGTAGTAGCAGTGCAGAGAATTGTAATACTATAATGCTTGTCTGCCTTAGGAAGGGATTTATTTAATGGCTGATGATGATGATGATGATGATGATGATGATGATTCTAATCATTTTTACTTATGTTCTTTGTTTATGCTTTTTCTTTGACTTTGACAGGAGCCGGATGCATGGGTTGCCGTACATCATCTGCAAACACAATCAGGCATACTGGATCCCGATGATCTTGTGCGTGACGTAGCCGATGATCGTGAACAGATATTGGCCAGCTTCGAGGATTCTGGCCCAGATCCAGGTGTTCCGCAGGGCGGCGGTGATGGTGCCTCGGGCAGCTCATCGGTTGGCACTGGTTCGCCGGATATTTTTCGCGACCCAACGAACACAGAGGCGCCCATGACTAGTGACATGGCTACGCCACACATCGAGGTGACGAGCACCACTTCCTGCCCGGCTGTGACGGGTATTGGTCTGCAAGTGCGACGCAGCAGTGATCCGAATCTCTTGGCTTCGCTGAAAGCCGAAGGCAGCAACAAACGTTGGTCGGCGGCAGCGCCCCATTGTGCAGGTGATTCACCAGAGCGAATATTAATCGATAAAACCGGTGGCCATTTATCGCCACAATGGGAAGAGGATGATGATACACAGCAACAAATTCAACAGCAGCAGCAGCAACAACATCAACAACAACAGCAGCAGCAGCAACAACAACAACAACCACATCAGATACAACCGTCACAACACAATGCCGGAGCATCGGCCGGACAGCAACATCAGCCGTTTACGCGTTCCGGTCGCCTTTCGATGCAGTTTCTTGGCGACGGCACCGGCTACAAGTGGATGGAAGCAGCCGAAAAGTTACAGCATCAGCAGCATCAGACGCATCAGCCACACCAGCCACACCAGCAGCAGCATTCACAGCACCAGCAGCAGTATCAGCAGAACCAACAGCACCAGCAGCACTATGGCCAGCATCATGGACACACGGCACAGCAGCAAATCTACTCGAGCAAGTCGTTGCCACGCGAAAGCAAACGCAAGGAGCCGCTGGGCCAAGCTTACGAATCCATACGCGAGAAGGATGGCGAAATGCTGCTGATTATCAACGAGTATGGCAGTCCGTTGGGCCTGACGGCGATACCGGACAACGAGCATGGCGGCGGTTTGCTTGTGCAGCACGTGGAGCCAGGCAGTCGGGCAGAGCGTGGTCGCTTGCGTCGTGGCGATCGCATCCTGGAGATAAATGGCATCAAATTAATCGGTCTTACCGAGGGCAAGGTGCAGGAGTATCTGCGTCGTTCGCTGGAGTCATCGGAGCTGCGCGTGCGTGTCTTGCGCGCTGATCATCACGCACAGAAGAAGAACAACGGTGCTGGCGTCAAATCGCGTCGACGTGACTCCAAGGTCGCGGAAATGATTGAAGCCGAGGAGAAGCTGGTTTCGGGCGTTGAATCGAAAGTGGCCACTGTCTCACCAACGCGCAAGCCACACATGGCGCCGGTGGGCACTTCACTGCAGGTGGCCAATACGCGTAAGCTGGGTCGCAAAATTGAGATCGTGCTGAAGAAGGGACTCAATGGACTCGGTTTCTCTGTGACAACACGCGACAATCCAGCGGGCGGTCATTGTCCCATCTATATAAAAAATATTCTACCATGCGGCGCTGCTATCGAGGATGGTCGTCTTAAACACGGCGATCGACTGCTGGAGGTCGACGGCCTACCAATGACGGGCAAAACACAAACAGACGTCGTCTCCATTCTGCGTGCCACACAGACAGGCGCCACTGTACGTCTCGTGGTCTCTAGGCAGCACGAGGCTGAGGATCGGCCAATCGTAAGCATATAAAAGACGTTTTCTAATATTTTTATTCAATTCGCAAACAATTGCAGAACGTGGAGGAGAGCATGCCGACAAAGCAGTCCGCCGCCGTTACGGGACCAGCACACGTGCAGAAACCACAGCGTCCGGACAACGGGGCAGCGGCCAGTGGCAGCCATCATGGCCATGTGCAAAAATCGAACAGCGCACGTTCACTCTTCGAACAGCATCAGCAGCAACAGCAGCAGCAGCTCAACGAATCTCAGCACTTCATTGATGCCGGCAGCGAATCGGCCGCCTCAAGCGTAAGTTGCTCCTATCCGAACCGAATTGGAATATTTGACTAATGTGCATTTAACTCAGCAGGACAGTCTGCCGAATGGCATCTCGTGGCGCTCGCGTGAGGAGCTCACGCTGCACATACCAGTGCACGACACGGAGAAGGCCGGACTTGGTGTTAGCGTTAAGGGCAAGACTAGCTCGAACACAAACAATTCGTCGTCGAGTGGCAGCAACGGTTCAATGAAGCACGACGGCGACTTGGGCATCTTTGTGAAGAATGTCATACATGGTGGGGCGGCCTCGCGTGACGGCCGCCTACGCATGAACGATCAGTTGCTGAGAGTAAATGGCGTCTCGCTGCTTGGCCAGAACAATGCCGAGGCAATGGAGACGCTGCGACGTGCCATGGTCAATAATCCCGGAAGGCATCCGGGCATGATAACACTGACCGTGGCACGCAAGATTTCGCGTTCGGCCAGCTCCGGCGATATACTTGAGCACACGAACAGCAGTTCCAACACCAGTGAGAACTCAGGTGCCACAGTTATTTACCTGAGTCCTGAGAAGAAGAAGGATCAGCGCAATGCAGGCTGCACAACGAATGATATGAATAGGTAAGCATTCTAAGCTGACAGAACATCACTCCATTCTTTTTTTTTTGACTACTTTTGTGCTAATATGCAGATGGAGTAATCCCGTATTGGATCGTCTAACCGGAGGAGTTTGCTCATCATCGAATTCTGTACAACATCATCAGCAGCAACAGCAACAGCAGCAGCAGCAGCAAAAGCAGCAGCCACAAACGCAGGCACGTCGTGTGTCGCGTGACCAACTGGTGCCTGGTGGCAGCGTACCTGGTGCTGCGTTGCGCAACGAAAGCTACTACATGGCGACAAATGACACCTGGTCTCCCGCGCTGCACAATCAGCACATGCTGAATGGCCATGGTCACGGTAATAATTCCGTGCTGATTGAGGACGATCCAGAGCCCATGTCACCGTAAGCCAATGGCTTTCTATAGCTGAATGAAACGATTGAATGTAGTAATTTTTTATTTGGTAGGACACTTCCTGCGCGCAACAACGACGTCTCAATGCAGAGCACGCAAAGCAACAATAGTGTGCCGAGTGCCGCCGGCGCCGGTTCAGCTGTTGGCTTCGATGCGACATATTCGTCGCAGCTGAGTCTCGAGACCAATAATTCGGGCGTTGAGCATTTCAGTCGCGATGCATTGGGTCGGCGTTCCATATCTGAGAAGCATAATGCTGCCCTAGATGCGCGCGAGACTGGCACCTATCAGCGCAACAAAAAGATGCGCGAGGAACGTGAACGCGAGCGCCGCATACAGCTGACCAAGTCGGCGGTGTTTGGTGGCTCCGTTGAGTCGCTAACCATGCATAATATTGTCAACGCGAATGCACAGATCCCTGGCTATAAGCATGGGAAGACCGCCTCCAGTATTGAGCAGCAGCAGCAGCAACAGCAATTACAATTGCAACTGGAAGCGCGCGATCAGGTGGGCGATCTCGGTCCGTCGCTGGGACTAAAGAAATCATCTTCACTGGAATCGCTGCAGACAATGGTGCAAGAGATACAAATGTCGGACGAGACACGTGGACCCTCGGCGCTGCGTGCGCCACGCGGTCGCGGACGTGAGGACAGTCTGCGTGCTGCAGTTGTCAGTGAGCATGACGCGAGCAGTGAGTATACAACCTCAAGCCTCACGGTTGTTGTGCACATGATTGCAAATGATGATGCATTAACTGTCTCATATATTTACAGAACCCCGCAAGACCTGGCTGCTGGAAGATGGCGATGCCGAGGGCGGTTTCGCCTCGCAGCGGAATGGACCGTTTCAGAGTTCGCTCAACGATGGCAAGCACAAGGGACGTGCCAAGAAACCAAGTATTTTGCGTGGCATTGGACACATGTTCCGTTTCGGTAAAAATCGTAAGGATGGCATCGTGCCCATTGAGGCAACGCATGTGCACGTCTCCGCGTCCAGCAGCGGAGCGAATACGCTTATGGCAACTGGCACGGCTAATAATCAAATACCCGCCGCTGCTCTGGCGGCACTCGATCGAAATACCAAATTGAATCCACCTGCGTATCAGCCACCGCCGCCATTGCCGCCGGCAAATGCAAGCGGCAACGGTGGCGCCGTTGGCAACAGCAGCGCAGCATCAGCCTCAAATGGCGGCAGCTCGGGCATACACCAAAATGACATCTTCAATCATCGTTACCAGCACTACGGCAATTACGAAGATCTGCATCAACATCAGATGAGGTAAGTGCGTCTCGGACAATCTGCACTCCGATGAATGCAGTGAAGCCACTGCACTGCACACCTCACACAACTCTGTGCACCTGAGCCAAATTTCTCATCGGTGTTTAATCCAAAGTACACTACACTACACACACTATGATGTTCCTAACGTTAACTAACCCGAGTATTTAAGGCCGTCTCACTCACACACACACACACAAACACACTCACTCACTCGATTACTCGATTATTTCATGTGCGCATTTCCTTTTCTGTCACAACTATTACTTCTATTACATGTCTTCCTCTCGTTTAATTCTTCGTTCGTTCGTCGTTCGTTCGTTTCTTTCTACATCATGTTTATATGTTCCAATTAATCGATCGATCGATAGCGATGCTAACCAATCCTCCAACTCAAATAACGATGTGCTCTCGGAGTCGACATTAGAGTGCATGCGGCAACAGGTTATCAGACAACGCATTAAGGTCGAGGCTGAAAGGTAACACACCAACACACACACACGCACACACACACATACACATACACATACACATACACACACTCGCACTGGCACTCACATCTTTACTAACACACGTTCACACACTAACTAAAGCTTGCGCATGTGTCAAGTATATTTTAGCGTATTAGCCCCTAGGGAAAAAGTTTGTTCGCTTTTGTTTTGTTGTTTGCACGTAGCCCTGAACTAATGCGATTATTATTTATTTGTAATTCATCATTTAAATATGTCAAAATCAGTTCAACTGATGAGAAATTAAATTTTTAAATTAAATTTTATTGAATACTTTACTTAGTGATGAATACTTAATTGGATCATGCAGTTAGACTATAAAAACTACAGTCAAACATCCATAACTCGAATTTTCTATAACTCCAATTAAATCAAGTAGCAATAGCGTGTAATTACCATACATTGTTGTCTCCTTAACTCGAAGTCTCCATAAGTCGAAGTTTCTCCTTGAATAATGGTGATACGAGCTATGGAAGTTTTACTGTATTCCAATGGAAAAACGCATGGTCAGTTATTCGTAGCTGTTTATTTAGCTGCATAATGAATTCAATTTGAAGCGATAATGATAGGCACAGTTCGATAAATGTTTGTAGATCTGATAACATGTTCAAGAATGCAAATTCCTAAGCCATAATAATGGATTATGCTTGATCTCAAGGAAGGAGTGGGCTGAACAATGAGCACTCAAACTTATATTATTATAGAATTTGCACACCTGAAATACTTTTTTTTTACGCAATTAAGATTTCATGGTTTCTCATAAGGAACAAATGATAAGAAAAACAAACAAAAAATAATAAAATAACAATAATTTTTCTGGGTGCAATACTTTATGTCCTGGTACTTTTGCAAGGATAAACCATGCGTACATGTGTAATCTATTGTAGTTTTAGTATGGGTTTTTATTTTATTGTTGTTATTGTATTTTCGTTATAAACTAATTTATTATTAAAATTGATTTGCATGCTTTGGGTGCCATTGGTCGCTTGCTTGTGTTTCTCAATTGTAATTTTCGAAACAAATAAAAAAAAAAAAAAAACAAAAACTCATGCGCATAATTTATTTTGTTCCCTTTTCTTCTTTCACTCTTCATATCGCATTTTCATACATGGACACATGGACACAGTCGCCGACATCAGCATTATCACTCGCAACGCAGTGCGCGCTCGCAGGACGTAAATATGCATAGCCACAGTGGCGTAGCCAACGTGAATATACATGGCGGCAGCGGCATCGGCGGTGGCGGCGGCAGCAGCAACAGCAGCAGTACCCGTCCGATCTCTAGCTGCTATTATGAATACGAAACGGTGCAGCAGCGCATGGGCAGTCTTAAGCTTAATGGTAGCATTGGCGGTCACAATTCGCCAATCACTGTCAACGGTCAGCAACAGCAGCAGCAGCAGCAGCAACAACAACAACAACAACAGCCCCAGCAGCAGCAGCAGCAAGCGCAGTCGCCGGCACAGATGCAACAGGCGCATTGGAAGACAGCTGCCATCAATGGTTTCTCGCCCGCCTCGCTAAATAGCAGCGCACGCAGCCGCGGCCCATTCGTTACACACGTGACCATACGCGATCAGAGCGCCAGCCAGGCAACGTACCAGACGGTGCAGAAGCAGCATCAGCACCAGCACCAGCACCAGCACCAACATCAAAAGCTGCAGCAGCAACCGCAGCCGCATCAGCAGTCGCCGGTGTATGCGGCCAGCGCCGGCAACGCCATTGGCACACAGCCGCACGCGTCGAAAGTGTGACTATAGGTGTTGGCGCAGGCGCGCGCAGCACGTACAGCCTTGGAGACGTCACGGCATTTGGCCTGCGATGAGATCGTCAGTTTCTATTATGCCACCGAATGCTGAATGAATATGCGAACATCTAAACAGAGCAAAGCGACTCACTTGCATACAATACTCATATGTGTATGCACTTCGAGGTGTGCGCAAAGATATTGTGCATGTACCACACATTGTATGTACATACACCCATAAACACACACAAACACACATACACACACACACCCATACAAACATACAAAGAAACACGCATCCATACATATATGCATATGTAAATACTTAAGATTATTATTCCCTTCTTTTTTTTTTTATAAAAACCATTAATAAACACATTTCTATTTATATGTAAGTGAAATTTTAAAAATTTCCAACGACGCAAACGAATATTAAATATTAGAACTGTTAATTAATGTAGTTCATAAACGAGAAACATGCAGCAGCAGGAGCGCAAGCAAAGGAAAGCTAGTTATGTGTGTAAAATTTGAATTCTTATGCTTTAACAAAAAAAAAAAAAAAAACAAATCGATGCAAAAGACAAAAACTAAATTTAACGATATATTCCAAACAATCCAGGTAACGAAAATTAGTAACAGCCGCCCATATGCATACCTACCATGTACTGCGAGTATATATTATAAATATACAAAATAATACACATATATATATATATATATATATATATAATTAGATATATTATAAATAACGCTGTCAATTTACAATTTGTTTTTATTTAAAACGATGTATTTTTTTTTTTGTTTTGTTGTAAGTTGATCTAGCGCTAAAAAAACGTTTTTTTTTAAAACTTAACTATTTTAGAGATAAGTCGTATATTTTTTTTTTTGCATCAATTAATAAAAAATAATAAGAAATATTTAAACATAGCTTGATAACAGCAAAAATAATACAAATTCAGTTGTAAATATATTTATGTATACATATTTGTTTTTTTTTGTCAATTATTTTTTTTTTTTTTGTACTAAGCATAGTTTTGAAGTTATGATGACGCCATGCCGAAATATGTGTGAAAAATGAGTAATTATGTTAAACATAAGCATAAGAGTTAAAGTGTCGGTTAGCTTTAGGTAGGAAGCACCACCCCATACTGTTTACATTTTTTTTTTTTTTTAATTTTCTGTCAGCTTATGTTATGCGTTATATATAAATTTTGTATTTAGTATAAAAATATTGTATTGTAGTTATGTTGTATACGTATTATTATGTAATGCACGGCTAATTGCTGGGAGAGTATATGCCGCTTGGCAGGTGTCGCTTGTGCACTTAACCAAAACAGCCTATACGAGTATATGTAATTGATTGAAAGAATGATCGATGCACATTCTTGAACTTATAGTTATGGCCTTGTGCTGAATATATACATACATACATACATATATATTATACATAAAAGAGTGAAGGACACAACAGAGTATTGCTATTTTGTTAAAGGCATTCAAATTATATATGAATGTATTTATATTTTACGTATAAATATATATATAAAGATATGTGTATAAATAATTATATATTTACTAAATATGTATATACATTATGCATACACATTGTCATTAAACTAAGTTACGATTTACAAGAGAAGACACTAAAGAAAAACCGAAAAACCGAAAAGCCGGAAAGGTCGGAAAGGCGGCTGCGCTGTCATTTGATTGTCAGTGTTGGCGGTATTTAGTTTATGTTACAAGAATTTGTAAATTTCGGTTGCAAGGAATTCCAAAATAAATGTACGCTACAATTAAACAATATTGAAGTTTCTCTTGTTTCTCTGCTAGTTTCATTTGACGTTGATGTTATTGCTGTTGTTGTTGTTGTCGTTGTCGCTGTTACACTGTCATTGCCATTAACATTCAGATTCGCTGCTTGAGAGCGCCGCACAGCTTGGCGACTTAAATATGTATGTGGTGATCTTCTCCCTTATTCTCGTTGCAGGAAACACTTTCGACAGCCGTTGCGGCTTGGCCGGCTTCTGTGTTGTGGCTGCACCACGGGCTTGCTTTGATGTCGTCGCTTTGACACTTGTGGTCTTTGTGCATGTTGCCGGTGGCTTTAGCGCAGTGTGGCGCTTTAGGCTGGCATTCTTGGCTGCAGTCAAGGTCTTGGCCCCTCTGGCATTGGCGGTCAACTTGCAGCTGACGACGGACTTGTTGTGCAGTGATTTTGTGATTTTGCTGGTTGCAGCGCATCCCATGGCATGCGACGTTGGCGCGCATGCAGTTTGTTCCTGCACCTTTTTGATTGATAATGATTGCTTTGCTGTTGGCTGTTCCAAGGACTCCTTAGGTGTGCACTCCTTGGTAAGCGGTATGAAGTTTGTCAGCGCTTCTGCACTGGGCGTTTTGTCCCAGAGCGCACTGAAATGAATGAAACGCATATTGAGCGAATAAATCGAATGATAGGGAGGAGTGCGAAGCGCTTACTCGGGTATGCCGTCGGGCGGCAGCACAACCATGATCACATTATCGATGAGCCGCGTCTTGAGCGCACGATCGTTGGGCGTGGTGCCGTGCAATGATGGATACGAGTTGACCTCAACCAGCCAGGGCTTGAGATCGCTGTCGATGATGATGTCGTAGCCGTAGACTTCAAAGCAGTGACGGTCATTGGACATGACCGGAGCCACAGCGCGCATTGTATGCGCGGTCAGATCGAGTATGCTCTGGAATAGGCGCTCCTTCACATCGGTGCCGCGTGTGCTCTCGAGAAAGAGCAAGAGATTCTCGAGCGTCCACTTGCCGCCATGATTGCGATTATACTCTTTCTAAATATAAGGATTGATGTGTTGATGTGTCATGTCAATGACTGTGTATGGCATGATGGGGTCGACTTACGTTAGTCTTCTGTATACTGACATTCGTCAGATGGACGAACATATTTTCGATATTGCTCAGCGTGGAGTCGTATTTCTCCGAACAGAAACGACAGAAACCCTCCTTGTACATGTAGGCCTTAAGTGGATTGAACGAGGTCACCAGGACATAGGTGCGTAGATCAAATTTTTTGCCGCCGATGAGCAACGGATTCTCCATGTACTTGGAGATGACGTAAGCGTCGCGATTGAAATGCGGCATGTAGAAGGTGCGTGACTCGTAGGCCCAACGCTTCAGCTGTTTCAGGTTTCTAACCAGAAAGATGCCGTTACCCTGTGACTTGCCACTTGGCTTCATGATCCATGTACTAACCGGATTGCGTCGAAACTCCGCCACAAAGAGATTGTAATCTGCCCCCGGAGAGAGAGTGTTTTGCAGTGTTTAGTATTTGCACAGTCGTATTGTGGCTTTGATGAACGTTCTTACCCGCAGGCATCACGAACGTCATGGGTATGTAGTTCAGGTGCTTATAGCGGGTGCCGCCGATGCCCAGCAGTGCATCGCTTGAGTACTTCTCGGCCAGCGTGTCGCCTTCACGTTCTAAGTCCTTGCGATAGCGCTTGATGTTCTTTATCAAGAGGTCCTTGCGTGACAGCTCAATGGAATTTGGAAAGTGATTGATAATCCTGCAAGCTCAAACATTTCTTGGCAAAATCCCATGGACTGCTATATGATATGCTCCTACTCACTGATCGTTGTGCATGCGGTACTTAAAGTTCATGCCGAAGACTTTGCAGCACGTCTGCGGTCCGGCCCAATAGAAGTTCCAGTTACCATTGTAGCCTGGCACCTCCTGCCAGCCGCGTTTCTTAAAGTTCTTTGACAGCTCTGACATGTTCATGTCTGTACTGTAGTAGACCACCTTAGGTTGCTGCACCGCCATTTGCTATTTTATTGGGAAAGTTTTGTTTTTTTTTTTTGGTTTTTAAAGTTTTTGCAAAGAATTTATTTGGTTTTGTATTAATCGAACATTAACTAAAACGGTTTTATGACAGGAAATACATACACATGCCTACATAATCTTCCTTTATTTTTCAAATATAATACATTTTTAAATATCTGTTTTTTATACCCTGTACGTAAATATATTCTTGATCAGCATTGAAAGGCGAGTTGATCTAGCCATGTCCGTCTGTCCGTCTGTCTGTCTGTCCGTATGAACGCACGGATCTCGGAAACTGTTAGACTATTAGACAATCACCAAATTTGGCACGAAGACTCTTCTAATCCATAGGCATAACAAGTTTATTTTTTTTTTTCGATTTTCACCCTATAACATATAGCTGCCATAGGAACGATCGGGTGAAAACCCATATTTAGTAACAAAAACCGCTTTGTTTTTCAAGATATCGTTACCAAATTTTGGATTTAACAGTTTTACCTAATGTTTTTACCTAATCACATATCTAAAAATTATGTATATCGGTTTACTATATCATATAGCTGTCATAGGAACGATCGGCCGAAAAACAACATTTATTGAGAAAATCTTTTTTGTTTATTAAGATATCGTTACCAAATTTTTGCATCAGACGCAATCAGTAGTTGGTGTCTAATTAGGCGTCTCATTATTTGAAATTGGAAATTGTTTGCGGACTTGGCTGAAGCATTTGCGTTTGTTTACATCCATCAAGTCTAGAAGCAGCCTGTTTCCTCTCTGCTCAAGTCAGCACTTGATCTCGTTCAGTTTGCTCAACCCCGCGAAGGTTGCGCCTCGCATTGAGCCCCATGTCACACTCGCTTGTATCGCTATCCGGATGATGCTTGAGCCAAGCAAAGTTCTTTGCAATCATTGTTGCTGGGCTTGTTCTAACGCCCGCAATTGCAACACTCGCATAGTACTGAACCACTGAACACTGAGCACACATTCAATACTCAGCAGTGCAAATAGTTACGCAAAGCGGAATACGGACGGACATGCTGACAGACTGCCAAACAGACAGCGAGACGGACAACTGGAGGTCTGCAAATATTTGCACGAGTCGAAAGCGAAAGTGCTAATTCCATTTAAGAACTTCGCCTACAACACAATCCGCACTGCAGTTGAAAGGGTGCCGAGCAGAGAGAAAAGTGGATTTCGGTGTAACCGACTAAGCACAACGATGAAGAACCTGATTGACTAATGTTGACTTTGGCAGCTTACAAAAAAGAAAACAAAAAAACAAATATGAAAAAAAAAAAAAAAATGAAAAATTACCCAAAATGCCTTTGACCATCGGTACAGTTTCACACGTTCGTGTCACGGTGATGACAGCAACAGAACAATACTCGCGCATTGTCTCTACTTGTGTGTTCCCGTTGTCAAGCGACAGGCGGTTTGGGTATAAAACCCAGCCGACGGTCAAGCAAGTTCAACAGTGAAGCCGTAGCCACAGCGACAGTCGCTTAAGCAACCTGATCTAATTTTAATCCGAGAGAATCAAAGTCATAGGCCGCAAGGAGCATTACTACTAAGATGAAGGCGTACATCTGCGGAATCGCTTTGCTTTTGAGCGCGCTTATTGTGCCCAGCCAGGCCACCTTCGGCAAACTGGGTTTGCTGCTGGGTGGCGGCGGCAGCGGGTACACCTCTGGCGTAGGTGGCTACGGTCCGAGCTACGGTTATGGTGGCTATGGCGGCGGCTATGGCGGCGGTTACGGCGGTGGTTATGGCGGCGGGTATGGTGGCGGCTATGGCGGTTATGGTGCGCCCGAAAGCGTTGTGAAGGTCATCAAGGTGTCGGTGTTACCCAGCGGCGGTGGGTATGGCGGCAGTGGATATGGAGTCGGTGGATATGGGGGCGGCTACGGTTCCGGTTATGGTGGCGGCGGCTTAGGCTATCCATCGGTGGCTACCTCGGCTGTGGTTACGCCTGTCGTCACCGCTGTATCCACACCGATTGCCACGGGCGGCGGCTATGGTGGCTATGGTGGCTACGGTGGCTACGGTGGCTATGGCAGTGGCTTCTCAGCTGGCGGCGTCTCCGCGTTGCCTGCTTCATATGGTGCCGGCGCCGGTTATGGCTACGGCGGTGGATACGGTTTGGGCTTTGGCTCACCTGGACCTGTCGGCGCACTTGGCCCTTGGTGTTAAATGTTGGAATGGCTGCTACTGGCTTTTTTGTATATATCGAATATTGTTTTTTTTTTTAACTATTACGATTTGCAGTATTTGTTTCTTATAGGCAATTAACCGTTTTTTTTTTTTTTGTTGAAATAAATAATCCACGTTCCTAAGCAATTGTGTCTTAATGTTGTTGGTTACCTCACAAATTTTCTTTTTTGTCAATATTTACGAATTTGATTCACTGCTGGGTGGGGTGACGACGGCTACGTTCTGCACTCCCCATCTGTTGAGTTGTCACACTGCCAGCTGCCGTTGCCCAATTCATCGATTTTGTAATGGAACGGATCGTGGCCGATGTTTACCCAGACTCGGTTCAAGCGATTTTTGACACCTACTTAGGGCATAGCAAGTGATGTGTAAATCAATAAAAAAAGAAGTAACATTCAAATATGTGACTGGGTCACAACGAAGCTTTGATTACCTTTACAAGTCACAGAATATATTCATTAATAATGAATCAAAATGAAATATAAGTGATCAAATAAAAAGTTAAAAATTACACAGATCTGGAAACTAATTTTAATGCAAGATTATGTTTAATTATGTATGATAAAAATATAATTCAGATTTCTATTCTGAGCATGGCTTAGCTGGTTGTGCATATCAAAATGCCATGAGTCATTTTATAAGAAGTTACTCGCAGCGAAGTATGGCGATCCGTGGGTGTAGTATATAATACATATGTGTCTATTAGATAGAGTGGATGAATATCAATATAGTCATGCTGGGAGAAATGCCAGACCGTTTCTGAATCATATATATTTGCGACTTCGCATCTCACACAAAACATTTGCTTCTCAAAGGCAGACGAGCAGAGCATTCGTACCTCGAGTTTTCATTGATAAAAGAGTCTTTTTTGTAGTTGAGCGGCATGAGCGTGTTTCAAATGGCATGGCAAGACGTTAATGCCCCAAAAAATTAAGTGAAAATGAACAAATATCATAAACAAGGCACACAAATCTAACCATGTCT
>JBAMBQ010003550.1:0-10837 GCA_037044495.1 Stegana nigrithorax
CATCATGCATGACAACAACAAAAAGAACAAAGCATTTTCATTTTCCCAGCTCGTGAAAAATATGCCATGTTCTGATACCAACCAAATAGTATGTCAACTAACGAAAACTCAGACTGCACAACTTAGATTGCAATTGGTTGTTGTTTTTATTGTTGTGTGTTTACTTTATTTTACCGTTTTTTCTTTTGCACAACTCAAGCCGACTAAGCCAAGCATAAGAGCAGCAATTAAATAAATGAAGACATTTACGCGACCTAAGCATTACAAGTGCAACAGCGACACGGATTACACAGACGAGCGAAAAAAAGAATATAATGAGTCGATACACACGTCGAGCTGCAGCTCACAGAAGTGGTTTTCTGCTTATTGCTACATTAATACATTGACAAGACAAAACTCAACGACGTTGCTAAAGGTCATCAGCGTACGATGCATAGCGTATTGCAGGCAGGCAGGCAGGCAGACAGCAGCAGCAGCAACATCAGCACTGTTGGCTTATCAGCAGCGGATTTGTCTGGCTTGAGAGCAATTGCTTCTGATGCAGCTGTACTTCAGTTTTTTCTACTACTGCTGATGTTGTCGATGTTGCTGTTGGTGTTGCTGTTGCTGTTACAAATTTATTGATTTTTAGTTGCAAAAACTTTTTCGTATGTGTGTTAATCTCTTACAATCGCTTTAACACTGTGCCGCCTTACCTTTTGCCTCCTACGCTGCCAATGTCCCATTGTCTGGCTGTCCCATTGTCTGTTGGCATTAAATACTCATAACACTTGAGTTAGCTGGACTTTCGCCAGCTAAGCTTGGCTTCTGACAGCCTTTTGCTATTATTAAAACTAGCAAATGGATTTCGACAATTTTCTTAATGATATTTTCGAAACAAATTAAACTTTTTGTTTAATATATTTAAGCATGCTCGACCACATTTCTGCTGGCTGATGCCAAGTTTCTGCAAACGTGTAGCCAACGTTTGTGCTTAGTTGAGCAAAATCTAAAAGAGTTTTTAAGCTTTTTATACACAAAAAATAAATAGCAGCCAGCAGTTAGTAAATTAGTTGCACTTTTTCTTCTTTCTATTTTTTTTTTTTTTTTTTTTTTTTTTTATAAATGTTTCCAACAAACTTTTTACTAAAACAGGCTTAAGTGTCTACAATGGAAATGTGCTAACTTAAAACAGATTGAAATTTATATGAAAATGAAGATGAAGAGGACAATGTAAACGAAACAGAGAAACATGGCAAGTTAGACAGGCAGCTGTTAGCCACATACGCAACAGATACGTAAAATAGACTCTAGAATGTCTCTTGTATTTTAAGTTTTATCTTTTTTTGTTCTCTATTTTGCATCTGCATCTGCATTTGCATTTGCAGCAGACACACACTTGCAATGCTGGTAGAAACCAATTAATTACGCAAAACTTTGGAATTTGATGACAATTAAAGTACTTGGAAAAGTTTCACTTACAAAGCGTTTAAAATGCAAACAACAATGAAACACAACCTGGCGCACACTTAAGTAAATATACACGAGACCACAGCAGCAGTAAGCAAAACAAAGGCAAAACCAAAGCAAAAAGCAGAGCGTTTGCAGAACATAAGTAGCAAAAGTAATAAGAGAAAATAAAGAAAAACAAAATCGCTACCAGAAACTCCGTTGCTCGCGGTTACATTATCATATTTAAATGTCAAAATAGGTTTGTAATAAAATTGCGTTTTATCGTGAGCGTCTTCAGAAGAAATTGAATATAATCGTATTTTCTGTAATTTGAATTGAAGCGCAAAATTGTCAAAAAAAAAAAAACGAAGAAATTAAATAATTTACAAATAAGACAAAATAAAAGTTTGTGAAATTTTTTTTGAAACCACTACTGCATCAAATTTATTGAAACAAAAACCAAATGAAAGAAATTGTGTTTTTTTTTGTTAAGAGATATTGTCTTTTTTTGAAATTTTAGATGTAAAAATTTTGGTTTCAATTTTAACATTTTTAGTTTGAAAGGAATTTTGTGAAATTAGAGTCTAGAGCACTTGGTACAAATGCCGCTTCAGGCATTGTGTTTAACGCTTTGGTTATGGTAGATTTAAATTTCAAAACAAACAAACACCAGACTACAAAGAAGAAGACGAAAGTGAGCAGATATTGCATTGGCGCCACGCAGACAGGCAGCAAAAATGTTTGCAAATCCTTCTAAGTATATGCAACGACGAGCAGCACAAAAAGAAAAAAGAAAAAAAAAAAATAAGAAGAATGCTTGTCATTTGACTGGCAAAGTGGCAGCAGATGCATGACACAGACACAGACACAGACATATGCATATCATATGGGAGTGTGCATGAGAGCGAGCCAGCCAGCTAAGGTATGACGCCAAACGATTGCGATAGGTGAATGCGCTTTTTGACCCAGTGAGCATGGCTGCCTTGTCTTGCTAGCAATTCGCACGCTGACGGCGAAAAACGCCAACGACATCGTCAAAATCGACGCCGATTACAAGGTTGACTATGTTCATAATGATGATGATGATGATGATGATGATGATGATGTGGCTCACAACAACAATGTTGGCAATGATGATGAGGATGACGATGTTCTTTGTATTTTATATTGCTATGTTTAGCTTTGGTACACTTCAGTTTTAGTCTCATCCACTTATCTTTCACTTCTTCAGTTTTTCTTCTTTTTTTTTTACATTTTCTGATTTTGTTTCCATGCAATAGGCAGCAGGTTGTAGTCAGTAATCAGGCGGGCAGTCAAAGTGACAGCCAAAGCTGGGTACTTGACACGTACAGACATGCATGCAAGCATGGCAAAGAGAACAAAGCTTTAACGCATAATCGCCTCTCCGTGCCCCGCGCCACTGAAGAACACTGCAAAATGGTTGTCAGACTGCCAGACTGCCAGTCTGCCCGATTGCCCAACTGCCGCACTGTTCTTGTACGTCTTTACATCTCTACAATATGTCGTGTATTTGGGCGTGGCAGACTGCAGTCAATTTAAACAAGTTTGGCTCAGTGTGCTGCCCACAAAGCGTGCTAACAAATCGATACGCTTGCCATTATTGTTCTAATGGTACTTGAAACGTACAGCAAGGCGTATGCGCAATATTACGTATACGCCGCCTCGAATGAAAAATCAAAGCGATTTGCTAAAGCGAATTTTTCAAACATTTCCCGTAATGGCTCATTGCACGTTGTTGCTTTGCCAACGATTCCGATGCACACGAAGCCTGCTTATCTGACAGACTGCTTTGTTATGTCTTCTGAATGTGCGTTCACACGACAGAGTTGCAAAATGCAGTTCTTATCTGGCGAGAAAACAACCAAGTAATGTATGAATGTAGCGTATAATAGACAAGAGATGTGGTTTGCCATCATTGTTATCGCTTGCCTATCTCTGCAACTCACTCACTTGGCATTTAAACACGCACTGTGATCAATACGCTGTGAAATGACTAACTATTGGCCCACAAAGATTCCCCACCTTGAAATGGTTATCGAGAAAAACTAAATTCAGTCAGTATAGTAAATTTCTTATGGAATATAAAAAATATCTACACAAATATATATTTGCCTGCTGCAGATAGTTTAGTGAATTATCAACGTCTACTCATCTGCGTAAGGCCATCACAGCTGCCATATACAGTCGCATTCATTGCATGCCGTAAACAAAACACAACAAAACAACTGTGTTGAAAAATATATTCTAAAATTTTGCACAGTAATCGTATAACAAAAGATCCAACAAATACTACATTAACAAACAGAAAGATAGAAGCAACGCAATGCGAAAGCATTTGTGCGCACAATAAAAAAATATATTGACAGCGTCGGTTAACTTAAGGACATAAACGGCTAAAAATAATCTATATTTGTCAAATTAATCATAAATAATTGCGATTGCGCGCGCACTTTGCTGTTAGACGCCAATTATCAGCATTAAAGAATGTCCACAATAAATAAAAGAAACACGCAAAAATCGTTTCAACGTCGCAAATATTTGCCAATTTGAAATGCTGCGCAGTCAATGAAGCGAATTATTTAACAGCATTGGCAGCCTGCAGGCGCATGTTTGCCTAGGAATCATTTTTTACGAGTATTGCGCTCAAAACTTTCCAAATGCTACAAGTCGCCAAAGTAGGTAATTCTTTTAGTAACCAACAAACAGCAGCACAGATTTTATGGCACGTTTACTTATACAGGGTGGACACATTTAGGCAGACCAATTTATTTAAAAAAAAAAATAAAATAAACTAAAAAGAAAGACGCACTTCTTTTGCTCTATGATGATGAGTTCTCATAATTGAGAAGTTATTTTAAATGATTAGCTGTATAATTTCAACGCGTTCGATTGTCTAATGCTTATTTAATATGGCTAACCCTGTATACGTATAGTATATTAATTACATAAATATATACTTACATACAATATATAAATATAAATGTATATTCGTATTTACTCATAAATCATTATATAAAGCGCAAGTGGCGCACTGCGTTACACATATTTTTAAATAGAAATACTTTCTTTTACTGGCTACTGGCAACCTCAGCAAGAGCCAAAGCCGAAGCCGAAGCCAAAGCCACAGCCACAATCATAGTCATACCCAACAACAATACGCTACGCTAACAACAACAATAACGACAATAACAACTGGCTAAACGGCATAAAATCTGTATTGCCATTGTTGGCTCATTAAAAATTAAACAGTACACTGCTGTTGAGCAAGGCAAGACAAGGCAAGGCAAGACGAAGCATGGTACAGCCATTGTCAAGACAGCGCAAGGCGGCGCAGCGCAAATTCGGAACGCGTAATGCCGTGTGGGCTTGAATGGCTATTGTGTCTGCAGCAGACTGGCTGCTCTGCAAGATGCTGGCTGCTGCTATTGCTGCCATAGCTGCCATAGCTGCTACTTTGTACAAGTATGTATATGGGTATTTACACATTTTACTCAACAACAATCAAATCAAAGTAAGTAGCCCACTTTGAGGCATAAAGAAGTCAGAGTACATTAAATAAGTGTACGTTGAAAAGAAGTTAAGCGCACAAGCTCGGTCCGGCACAAGCAGACATCGGACTTATACCATAGATGCCAACGGCAGCGTCAGCGGCAGCGGCAGACACAGATGCAAGGCAACGTGTTGAGCTGGAAGCTGCCTATGCACTGTGCTTAAGTAATTCCCACAATGGCAAAATCTTCGCAGCATGTGCTACACAAAACTTACTTACTACAAATAAACACATACTCGTATATAACTATATATATCTTTATACAACAATATATAAATATATTATACATATACTATATAAATAAAGAAACAAACAAAGCACAAACAAAACCAAAAAAAAAAAAAAAAACTGTAAAGGTAAGGTCAGCAGAAAAGAATATGGTGACTTACTTTGCCTTTTCTCTTTGCTTTTTATTATTATCATGTTGCTTACATTCTTGCTCTTGCAAATATACACATGAATTCTCGCAAGGAATAGAGATGACTTCAAAAGGCATATGCAAATGCGTCGCATACCTTTGCGTGCTAAGTGAAAATTTTCTGCACGGCTAATGTGCAGATGTCTAAAAATTTATTAAAGCATATAAAACCCGTCACGTCTGAGCAGCACGTAACAGAAATAAAAATAAAAATTTGGCTTTTTGCCTTGAAACACCCAGCGTCTTAACACTGCGAGGGCAGTTTAATAAGTCAGTGACTTTTTAAATTTCTCGTGTGGTAACTTTAAATGCAACACATCTCCAGTCAACTGCCATCTGTCAAATTTTGAGCAAGCTTTACGAAAATCAAAATACAGCCATGAAAATTTAGGACGTCGTGCTGCTTTATTTTTTTTTTTCTTTACTGCACTTGACTGTCTGCATTACTGTTTGTGTGGCTTTTCATATGGGTTAATTCCCGTATGACATATTAACATATTAACGCATTAAGTCGTCTTTTCGTAAATGCATGCAGCAAAAAAAAAAAAAAAAAAATAAAAGAAAAACAAAAACAACCAAGCAATTAGGACTTAGTTGGAAGCACAGCTGACACAAAGGCCCAAAAGTATGCTACGCAGGCGTAACAAAACGAGCGAGAAGCAACACAAATTAGCACATAAAAAACAAAACACCAAAAACCAAAAAGAACACTCAAAAAAAATAAAAAAAAAACAAAAAAATAAACATAACATTGCTTGTGGAATCTTTGGTTTTCCGCTTTCGTTTTGGCTTACGTTTTTGTTTTGTAGTCATTAAGAACCCTTTGACACATATGGCACGCGCACGCACACACACACACACACACACACACAAGTTGCAAACTTTTAATGGCGACTGACGTGCAATAAAAGCTTTAAACAACAAACAAGCGACCAGCAGAAGAAACAGCTCAGGTCTAAATGCTTCACTCTGGCGTTATCGTTGGCGTAATGGCTGCTGCATGATTTAACACTTAATTAGCATGAAATTTTGCAATTTTACAGTGAAAGGATGTTATACAAACTTGAAATTTTTTAATTACAGAAGAAAAATCTCATAATCCAGCTTAATTCAAAGATTTAAGCACAATTTATTTATTTGTTTTTCTTTTTAATTTCGACAACACGCAAAATCACAATACTTGGCTTACTTCAAATTATTAACGCAGTACCAGGAAAAATTTACAATAAAGAAACCGCATAAAATGTACACAATACTTACAAAGCCATATGACCTACTCGGCGCCCGACTATAGCCCCAATCTTTATAGTTTTTTTTTATGTTTTTGCTACTTTCCTAAATTGAGTATAACTTCTTGGTTTTAATAAAAAAAATTTCCTTTTCAAATAAGTATTTTCAGCTTCCTCAACAGGTTATTGACGCAAGTAAGTTATGTGCCAGCATAGTTTCAGACATTGCCTTTGAAATATGCTAATTAGTTGCCATAATAGGATGAGACTTGATTGTTTAGATATGTATGTATGTTTAGTATAAACATAACAGTGAACGCAGCAGCAATCCTGTAAGCACGTAACGGCACATATACATATATGTATATGTAGGTATATACAGTGAACGCTCAAAACCGTGACTATTCGATTGCGTGTACTACTTCAAACGGGTTAACGCTTTTTTTTTCGATATACTCAAAAAAATTTAAAGGGTGTACAACGAATATTTAAGCAAAAACATAAATGCATTTTGCATTTTATTATTATGACAAGGAAATCATTTAATTTGGTTTTATATTTACTTTTACAAATAAAAAAATTTTAGTTTCTAAAATTTAAAGGCTAATTCATTTTTTTTTATAAGATATTTTTGTAATGTGAAATAGATTTCAAATTTATTAAATATAGTTGCTCTCGCAGGCATAATATGTGTATGTGTGTATTTACTTATTTAACAAACAATATTTACTTTAGGTTGGTATTCGAAAGGGTTTAACCAATTAAACCATAACTCCTTAGTTTAAATCAGGTCACAGTTCATTGCACGAACGTTCACTGTATATGTATATAATATATGTATATACGAGCATATATATACATAGATATGTATGTACACACATAAGCTAACCAAATGCATGCAAAAATATATTTGTATTCTTGCCATTTAAAGGCATCCACAAATGGCTAAACACAAATATATCAGCACAAAGCATACGTTACTAATTATATGGTAAATGTGCTTAAGCTAATCTCACTGTGTGTCATAGTGTCTTAGTGTGTGTGTGTGTGTGTGTCTTAGTGGGAGTGTGTGTGTCACAGTATATGTGTGTGAATTAGTGAGTGCGTGTGTTCAAGAGCTGCTTGTATGGAACGGAAAGGCAACAAGCAAACGGAAGCGAAAAAAGCACATAAATCCGTTAGAAACGGCGTAGGAGTTACAAATTAAAGCACACTCACTCCCTCATTCACATACCTATGCATTCATACACTCGTTCATACATAAACATATGTCCTCATTTATGCGTACATACCCTCATTTATTGAATTCATTTATCTATTTTTGCTTACTTTTTCGCAGAATTTCCCATTCACTTAGTTTTTTTTTTTTTTTTTTTGTTTAACAACTTACAATTACAGGGGGAAAACTGCTTTGTTATTGCTAATACATTTTTAAATAAACTTGTCAACATATCCTATAACGACGTTGCCACGAAAGCAAAATGTATGCAATTCCTTTTTTGTTTTCGCTTCTAAGTATAATCGATTTAAAATAAAAGACCACAGTTTAAAAAAAAAAAAAGAAAAAAAACTACTTTAACCACACAGAAAGTAGACCAAGGCGCACATGTCACCAAGTTGAAGTCGAATCTAATACTACAAAGTAGGCCAAACTTGACCCAAGCGTAATGCAACGAAGTCGTTGACGTGGCAGCTAATGGAATTGCATCGTAATTGTTCTCCTCAAGCTTCGCTGTTACATCTTGATTGCCAACTATGGCCTATAAAATATAAATGCACTTGGCCAAAGTGGACAAGTTGTCAGTGGGAAGATTAAAAATAAGCTTATCGTTTACTAAATCCACAAATAATTCATTGACATAGGCCAATCCTGCAGCGCAGTGGATAGAGCAGTCGGTCTGGCAATTTTTTTTTTTTATTTTTATTTTATTTTTTTTTTTAATTGCGGTTCAAAATGCTTTCTAAATATCCATACTATTGCCTGAATATTTTTTTACACCTTTAACTATGACACTATAATAGAATCATTATGATTTTGTCTGTGACATATTAAATAATCCAACGTTCTCTTCCTTTTTTATCAATATTTATGTCATACACCGAAATATATTTCATTTCTAATCCCCAAACGTGCCCACTAATCAATCAATTTTCGTTTCAACAACGCTTGAAAAAATCAGGATAATGTTTCCAAAACGACACCAAAGGAATACATAAAGAATACATAGAAAAGAGCTATTGGGAAAACAAACGAAATTTGCTTGTTGTGGCGCAAAAAGTACGCATGAATAATAAATAGCCACTTCCCGTCAACCATCGCACACAACACGCAAAAGAACATTTCATGCAGATGTCGGATTATACTCGGAGCATTCATGAAACAATGTTAAGGAATTAAGCAAGTAACGACGCGCACTGCGTTGGTCCATTGTACAACAAATTTGCCTTAATATCATCCTAACGGATGGCATATTAACTCAAAAGAAAAACTAGAAAGGCAGAGGCAATAGTCGCGCCATGCCTTTTTCTGCCTGTTACATACATTTGCACAACTTTAATAAACCCTTTACCATTTTTTTTTGGCACAGGATATAAAAATGAAAAATATAATAGATAAAAGAACTCAGTTACTCCTACAGAAGTCAGAGGGAGGCGAAAATTCAAAACAAAATTAAATGGGAACACTACTTTAGCCAACCTAATTGGTGTGCAAGTTAAAAAAATATAAAATGAAGAGCCAAGACACAAAGCAGCAAAGTAGCCTCAAACTTGTTAAACTTGTAAATAATTAAAAAACTTTTCAAAGTCTGGCGAGTTTCATTGTCGAAATTTCTGCTGTGAGGTGGAAAATTGTAATTCTCTATAAGATAGGAAAGTATTTCAAAACTGCAATTTTAACTGCTACATAAAATCCATAAGCCAATCAGAGACCAGGGCAGGCACACCCGGACGCGCTAACGTAGGTCGGCTACGCAATGCGTAAAATGCGCCAAATGACTTGTACATACGTTGCGCACCAACCCAACCCAAACCAGGCCAAGCTATGCTCAACCAAAGGCCCAGTGGATAAACGTCAAGTTCCGAGAATAATAAACAATTCCAGGCAGGACGCTGTGCGATGGCCGCAAATTGTTGTTTCAGTTCCGAGAACACAGCCTAAATGTCAGTCGTCTGGGTACGTGGGAGACTGCCATTTACATTTCGATTGGTTTTTTTTTTCCTTTATTTTTATTTTTATTTTTATTTTTTTGCTTTTGTGTTATTACGTTTTTACCTCTAGTTAACGCAAATGCTTGTCGACAATTGTGGTAAAGCAAACCAAATGTCACTTGTAACTGGAAGCTTATGGTGAAAAATAATAAACAAAAAATCATTACAAAATAAATAATAAAGACTGCAAAAATCGCATCATGCAGTGTTATTGTATTTGTTGATATATTTTTCTGTACTTAAAAAAAAATCCAACAAAAAATATTTTTAAACACATTTCTTTTGGCTTTTTTTTTGTTGTTTTTTTCTTTACGAAAGCGCAAAATCAATAAAAATTATTTATAATTATTTATACCAACAAATATATATACATATATATATATGTATATATATATGTAAATATATTACGAAACATGCACTGTAATTTTCATTACATTTGCTGCGTTGCTGTTATACTTGTTGCTTTTATATTTTTTTGCTATTGTTGTTGTTATTTTTGTTGCATTCGCAAATGCGTCAAACACGGCTACACTCGAGCGTGCTCACAAATGGCAGCAAACAAAGTATGCTCACGTACTTAAAGCACTTAAATGGTTATTTTTATATAATCTATAATATATTAAATAAAAAAAAAAAAATAAAAAATAAATAAAAAAAAAAAATAAAAAAAAAACAGAAAAAATATACATATATACAATATTTTACTTCTTTATTTTTATAAATACATTAGTATTGTACTCGTACACTTATATATTTATTGCGTTACGCTTTGACGCAGATAGAGTCGGCGTATACTCATTGCTTATACACTAAGCAACATGCACACTTACAGACAGACAAACGTGCAAACATATATGCGACACTGTGTCTGCGCAGTGAGAGATACTTTATCAAATTCAAAGACTCACGACTAATGTCACCATCATTTGTTTTGCAACGACAATGCGTGGCGTAGGACGCCAAGGCACGGCACATGGT
>JBAMBQ010003551.1:0-10828 GCA_037044495.1 Stegana nigrithorax
TGCTAGTACTGCTGCTGCTGCTGCTGTTTCTGTTTCTGTTGCCGGTCGTGTGTGTGAAGTCATTAAACTTTACGATTCGTATGTACGTCGCTTATCACGCTGTCTCTCACGCTCTTGTTGCGCTTCAATTGCCGTGCCGTGCTGTGCTGTGCTCTGCCGTGCTATGCCGTGGCGTGCCGTGCTTGTTCTTATTATTCTTACTGTAGTCGTTGGTGTTGTTGTTATCGTTATTATTAGTAGAAAAGCTACTGTTGGCCGTCTGCAATAGAAAACTAAAACGCGTAGCAACGCACTTGCCACTTGGCAAAGTTCATTGTCGAAAGCAATGCAACGCCATCCAATGCCATAGCAAACCATACCATATTACACAGCTCAGCAGAGCAAAGCAGAGAAGCGCTGAGCAGAACTCAAGGCGCATGTTCGAACACTGTCATGGTTTGGTTTTTCTTGTCTAGTCTTGTCGTGTCTTGTCTTGTCATGGCCTGCCTTGCCATGTGTTGTCTTATACTGACTTGCATTACCCCGCCCAACATTGGGTTGTTTTGTCTTTAATAAGCGGATTGATTTGTTATGCTCAATGGCCAGCAGCACAATGAAGGCCACAAAGCCGCTTAGCGCTGCAGCACTGCTACTCTGTTCAAATGCATTAGCCTATACTATGCAACGAAGTCAACCATCAACAATAAACATAAAAAAAAAGCGAAAAAAAATTAAATAAAAGAAATACATAACAAAATCGACAAAAAAAAACAAAAAATCAAGAAACAACAAGACATCAAACAGCAGCAACAGCTGTGCAACACAACAGCAAAAAGCTGATAAAAAGTCAAAAAAAAAAAAAGCCAACAAAATAAACGAAAAAATTATGTTGATGAGCAGTGGAGAGTCGCATGCATGACGATAGACAAGCAGAACAAAGGATAGCGCCAGTGTCGGCCGCCCTGCACGCGAACTGTGTGACTAAGCGCAGCTCCAGAGTAAGTGCACACAGTGTCAGAGCAGGCAAGCAGGCACTCGGGCAGGCAGGCGGGCCAGCAGTGTAGGCAATACAAAGCAGCAAGCAATGAATTTAGAAGCCAACAGCAGCAGCAGCAACAATGTTGGTATTGTTGTTGCTCTTATTGTTGTTGAATTGCTTCAAAGAGCTTCAATGTTGGCCACCCATGCCGTGCAAGTGCTACGATTCGATTTGCTAAGCGCATTGTCAACACGCCATCAACGCCGCGCCGCCGCCGCCGCCACCGTCGCTGCCAGCAGCACCAGCAATTGGAGTTGAAACGCAGGCAAAACGCGACTTTGAGCTGCTTGCGAGTGTTGTCTTTTGCGCAATTGATTTCTGTTTTTCCTCGACGTATTTGTTTTTCTTTTTTTTGTTTTGGTTTCCTTTTTTTTCTTATTTTCCACTCGCTATTGTCGTTATTAGTTGCTTACTTTACTTATACGCGTAGTAGACATCACGCAAATATATAGACACATTCACACACACTCACACACACACACACAGACCCAGACACACAATGCCTATCCATGAGCAGCAGCAACATGCCATCAGCAGCAGTAGCAACTAAGGCGGCGCAATTGCTGCAGCCTCGATGAGCTTAGAGTCAAAGACGACGATGACGATGACGATGACGATGACGACAACGAGAACTGCTGCTTTGCTTGTAGTTAGCCACAAATTTTCATTGGTGCACACCCGCGAACGTCGTTTAGCCTCGCATTGGCATTTGCACTGTGCGCTTAACAGTTCATGGGAACCAACTAACGAAAAGCGCACAGCAAATCGCCCCACTCCAATAACAGCAACAACAACAACTCAAGTTAAAGCAATCGAAGTGCTTGGCTAAACAGACGTCACCACCGACACCGACATCGACATCGACACAGGCACCGGCATCGACGCCGGCGACAGTGCCAACGCCAGTGAGAAAGCCAAAGTCGAAGCCACAGCCACAGCCACAGCCGTAGACGCAGCCTTCGCAGCCTCCTCGGATTCTGATTCAGACTTAGACGTTGTGTCGACGTTGGCTACTCGCTTTGGCGATTTTGTCGATTTCATTCGTTTTTCCTGTTTTATGTTGTTATTTTTTTTTTTTTTCTATTTTTTTGTTATTTTTTTATTTTATGTTCTTTTTTTTCGTTTTGGGTTTTCTGCTGTAGCATGCAATTTTCTTTTGTGGCGTCTACTGCCGCTTGCTGACTGAGGTTCAAATCTATTTAAGGCACGACCACGGACCACGGACCACGTTGACGACGGACGCGTCGATGTTGGCGCACAAAGTCTCGTTTGAGCATCAAACTTATTATACGAGTACTTCGTGTTTTGGTTGTTGTTGTTGTTATTTTTGTTGTTGTTGCTATTCTCGTGCACTTTGGTGTGGTCTAAATTGAGCTGCTGGTCTCACAACGAGTCTAACTACATACGTGTTTGTTGTTGTTGTTTTGTGTTTTTTTTCTTCCTTTTTTTTTTGTTTTGCTTTTCTTATTGCTTTAAAATGTTTGTTTTACTTTTCTTTTTTTTACTCTGCATATAAGGTTCATTGCGACTTAATAAATTCCATAGGGTTTCTTATTTAACCAAAGATTTTCGCTGGAAATGAAAATCTGAATTCAGCATGAATTTGGGTCATTTCGTAGCAAAGAACACTTGGTAAACATTTTTTCAGTTGTCATTTTCAAGCGTGAGAAATTTGATAAGAGTTTAATGTTAAGTGCTGAAAAAAGAGCACCACGCGAAGAGCTTTCTCATAGTGCCAATGTTATCTACGATGCAGATGCGGTGACTGACGCATTTTGGAAGTGTATCTTCCTAAAGCTAAAAAACAGCTACTTTGCTGAAATATGAAAACATGTCATCTTGCCTGATAGTTGTGCACATTGAAAGCACAGAAAGTATTAGATAAAGTTAATCGATAGAAAAAAAATCACAAGAAAGACCATCGTTTGAGAGGAGCTAAAGGATAAAAATCTATACCATTTCCATAAACGGTAAAACAATTGCAGATCTACTAGGACTTTGTCATTAGGCAACACAAACTGCGTTGAAGTCATTCCTTCTAAAGTTATGCCTCGAGATTAAAAATAGTATATCTATCAAGATAAGACTGTCGATTATAAAGCGTGTCGGCTTTTGAGGCGTGCTGGTCGTGATGCTCTATTGCAGTAACATCCGTTTTAAAAAGGCAATGAAGTACACATGAATTCATATTGTTAAGATCAGCAGAATCAAGAATCAACAAGTGGAGGCAGTCTAGCTATGAAGCATTCCACGGTGGTGCAAAGAAGAGTCTATATTGCGGGAAACAGCCAAGGGAGAGCGTAGGTGCTTACGGCTTTGGCAGTGACAGTGGCAGAGCCTGCCAAGAAGTCAGTGAATTGTGACGTGACACAAGGGCTAAGACTCGTTCAGTTTGCTGGCGGTCGCACGCTTAAGTTCAGCAAAGCGAGTCGACGCATGAGCGAATGGAAGAACGTCAGCAGAAGAACGGAGCAACAAACCGATGCAAATAAGGAAACGCAGTACCCTAGACAATTATGAATGTGAAACCTGCGTATGTTTATAGTATAGCATGCGAGTGAATGGCATTAGGTGCGGGTGACAATTGCCTATGCGCCGGCAACTCAGCGAACGCACGAGGAGGGGAGCAACGTTGGGGAGCTGTGTCTTGGTGGGTGCGTGTGAAGGGCTTAGACGAGACGGCAGACAATGCGCTATGTCTTTTGTCTGTTGTCTGCTGTCTGTTGCTGCGACGCGAACCGGAAGCGTTAAACTGCCGCGCATGGAGAGACACACGCTGTCAGCGGTACAGGTGCATGCTATGCCAGACAGCCAACATAATGATTACGAAGATAATGACGATGACAACGATGATGACGATGATTGCCTCGGTGGCTTTTTGTTGTCGAGTGTTGGTGCTGTGTATGCTTCAGTATTTTTATTTTCATTTTTATTTGTGGCACATTTATTGCTTCATTATTTTGTGCTATATACTTGTTGTCATCATTATTGTTGTTGTTGTTGTTGTTATTGTTTCCTTTTTGTTTTACATTATATTAATTATACACATTGTCGACGTTGCTGTTAATTTACATTTTATCAACAAGCTTTGCAAAGAATTCCATGCACTAGCCGATGGCAAATGTGTATTTTATAATGGAACCACGTTTACAGTGGGTCCAATGGGTATGTGTTGGGGAGCATGAGCTATGGGACAGCGCTTATGTGGGAAATAGAATGGCTGAGCAACGCTTTAGCCAGCAGACAGCAGTGGAGCATTGCAGAGAAACGCGCTGGTTCGTAAGCTCAGCACAAAAAATACAGGTTGGTGTTCAGCATGAAGAATAAAGAGCTGGAGGTTTCGAAAAGCGCTGGCGGAAGTAACGAAAGTGACTTATAATCTCAAAGAGTAGTAGATGAGAAAATCAGAAGCATGGGAAAGTACCCAAATTATAAAAAATAAAAACAAATTTAAAAAAAAAATCGTAATGACGATTCAAAATGAGAGGAAAGTTAGTAAGAAGCAAAAGTTGAAAATTACACTCAGGGAGTATAAGAAAATTGGCGTACAGAGTTTGAGGAAAGCAAAATAAAATTTTATTTTCGTGGATCAGAAATAATAAAAAAATAATCGATATTTACTTTGGTAAGATCGAAATCGTAAACAGTTGAATACTTTTGTTTCGTTGAAGAGCCAACTTCACATAAATGAACGATGCAGAAGTGAACAGTTACTATAGTTTGCCGTTGAATAAGATTGAAATGCTCTGCTCTTGTTTCTTGTGATAATATGACAGAAAATAACTTTTACCGCAAGTTAATCAACACGGGTATTTTACAAAATCCAGGAAAAATGTCAACGCATTTGCGTTTCTATGAAGACCAAGCCGAGTCAGGCAAGAGCGTATACGGGGGACGTTACGCTCGCTTGCACTTGGTAACTGGCCAAAGAGTGCGAGTGAGATAGAACTAGCGACAATGGGCGGCTGGTGCTGTTGGTAAAGAAAGCGGCTATTTGCTCTGCTGTTGCGCATTGTTCTGCCGCGTCGCGTCACATTTTTTTTAATAACTTCCGCCTTCACGCCTAATGCGTAAATGTTTTAATTATTTTTATTTACATTTGTATAAGAACATGCATCCATGCATATGCAAGTACTTTTAGGCATTCATACACATGTAAGTATGTGTGAGTATGTATGTAGATGTTTAAACATATGTATGTACTATTTTTGTTTGCTTTGTACAATCGTACAGGTTACACAGTTAATTAATAATTGTTTTTAAAATCCAATGCCTTATAAGCTAAATGCAAAAAAAGCAACAACAACAACCGACAAGTTGCAACAGCAAATATGCATTGAGCCTTGTGGCAACTACAAAAAAAATAAACAAAATAAATGAATAATAAGAATAAAGTAAAATAAAATTAAAAAACGAAAAAAAAAACAAAATTATAAAACGATAAAAACAGAAAACACAGTGAGCCGATTTTTTGTGCTGCCGCAGACATGAAATGCTTTTCATATGCTGCTGCTGTAGTTGTAGTGGTTGTTGTTCTTGTTGTTGCTGCTGCTGTTGTTATTGTTGTAATTTAATAGCACACAGCCTGAGTGAGTTTTAAATTGTTGCCCAACATACGGAATAACGATTAAAACTCACTTCCCAGTACGATTTTTTTTTTTTGTTTTGTTTTTTTTTTTTTTTTGTAAGAACTACATACAACACTTTAAACAAGAGCGGAAAAAAAATTTTAACAAAGCAAGAAACAACGGAAAATGTTAACAAAATGAACTTACAAAAATAAACAAAAAGTAAAAAAATAAAAAAATTAAACGTTGTCAACCGCAAATGTGACATGCACTTAATTTTCATGTAGCGTGCAACAATAGCAATAACAACAACATATGCAAAAAATTCAACAATAAATAAAGAGCACTAAATTAGCAACAATGCGCAAAAAAACTTACACCACCAACAACAACAACAGCCATGCAACATAATAGCAACAACAACAACAGGAATGCTATTGCGGCAATGCTTTTGGAAAAAAAAAAAAGCATCAAGAGGAAACGTCGTGCGTGCCTGCGACTGTGTGGCCAGCGGCAGCGTTAGAGATGGCAGCGGCGCGGCGTAATATATGTGGCATGAGGCATGCGGCGTTTGGGCTGCGTAGTATGTGCCAGTGGTTAGTGACGCTGCAAGTTTGCGCAACGCTTGTGGCCTTATGGGCTGTTGGGTGGGTGGCTAAAGAGTGATTATTTGCATTTTGGCGCGCAAGTACCCAACGACAACAAACCAAAAAAAAAAAAAAAAAAGGAATGACAACAACGATGAGGAATAAAAAAAAATGCAACAGAACAGCAGAGAAAACATCAACAACAGCAATGCGACATATGTGGCAACATCAGCAGCACCAGCAGCAGCAACAGCAGAAGCAAGAGCAAACATGTGTGGGTGATTGCCAGTTTGTGGCATGCATAGAGACGAAGCGCGGTTGTGCTGCAACAGACAACAACAGCAAGCGAAAAGCGTCAGGAGAGTAACAACAGCAACAACAACAACAGCAAAAACAGCAGCGACAGTGGCAATGGCAGCAACAATGGCAGCAGCAGCGGCGGCAGCGGCTTTGCATTTGTGGTTTACTTTAGCCAACCGAAATGCTGCCGTTGCTTTGGTTACTATTTGTTGCCGTTTGTTGTTGCAAGTTATTACAGTACTTGCTGGTTTAATTGTTGTTGTCGTCGTTGTTTGTTTGTTTTTTGTCATTGTTGTTGTTTGCCTGGTCATGTTATTGTTTTAAATGCGACAAATTTAAGCGCTTTTAATGAGTTTGGTCGACAGCAGCACGAACAGCAACATGGTCAGCATAAACACGAACACAAACAGCTACAACAACAAGCAACAACAACACAAACAACAACAAACATTACATATACACGCAAAACCAATGACTTAATCGAATGAGCTCATTACATTCTGTTAATAAAAACATTGGAATTCCACTTGCAGCATGCAGCCAGCGGCAAGCGTAAAATTTAAAAATAAAAAAAAAAAACATTAAAAAAAAAAAAAATTTAAAACACAACAACGACAAAAAACAATTAAGCTTGTAAATATTATCTTACATTAGTTTGTTTTTTAGCGCTGCAAGTCACATACGTATACGCATTTTTTACTGAAATGACGCGACATCTGACAGGAATTGTGATGACTGCTGCTCAACATTTTCGCAGATAAAAATTGACCAATTGCGTTGTCCACTGTATAGATGATCTAGACAATTAAATTTTAATATTCCATATTCCAATGAACTGCCCACTAAAATATATATGCTAAATAATTTAGAAGTCGATTTTTCTGTACCATCGATACCTAGCAGCTGCCCTCCCATGCAACACAGCCAAACCATATTGCAATTCTTCCAGTCATCCAATATATTTCACTCAATTCCACTTAAAATCTATATAGAATATAACTCTAAGAAATAAAATAAAACAAGGATAACGAATAGTTAGATACAGCTCCCGCATAATTAAAGTAATGCCAATAACTGACTTGCTTCGCAATATATAATGAATGCTTATATGCATTGAAATGGCTGAGCTTTTCTTGATACCCCCTATCAGCGTTCAAACAGCGCAGCTTTCTGAGTGCGCTCAAAATTAAACAACGTCATATGTCATGATTTAAACTAATTCCAAGCAATTGAAAGCAAATTTCTTTAAAAATAAAAAAAAAACTATTCTATTTTAATTTTTCTACTGCATTCAAGTTCAAATAAAAACAAAAATGTGAACGTCTCCTATGAGTGTCGCTCATCGCGCCAATGTTTGCAACTTTCGAATGCTGATAGCGTGTCGTGCATAGCAGTGCACCACAGGCAGCCAAGCAGACCCAACCAGCAACACCGTCGCAGCTGTCATGTGGCTTATTTAGTTGAGTACAATAATAAACATTTACAATTTCGGAAATACACAAACTGCGCTCCAACACAAATACGGCGCTAATATCAAAAGGGGTTAGTAGTGCAGTCTGCTGTACTGTAGCGTATGTGGGCTCATATGCGCCAAGAGTTGTGCTGGAGTAGGCGACTGATTGGCTGCTGGCTGCTTGGCTGTTGCAGTGCCGCAAACATGGGGGCATACTTAACTAAGCGACAGCAAAATACATAACATAAAATTTAATCAAATTTACCGGAACAAAAAAAAAAATATGTTTTTCTTAAAAACCACTAATAAACTAACAGAAACATAAAGAGTAACACTCGTAATTAAATAAAATCATTAGGAGAAGCGTAGCGTAAGTTTTATATAAAAAATTATTTATGCATTAGCTGCTGCTGCTTTTCTTGTTGTTGGCTTGAATTTTATGGAAAATGGTTGTATCGTATTGCCATGCGGTTTTTCGATCATTTAGTTTTGTATTTTGTTTGTTTTGTTTTAATTGGTGTTTTAATAAAATATTATATAAATATCAATACTGCGACATGACATCATCAATGCTGTGCGATTACAGCGACTGGCGAAATCAGCTTCAACGGAGGTCGCAAACTCGTCAGCTTCCTCTTTGGTATTTTTTTTTTTGTCGTTGTTATTGTTTTTCTCTTGTTTTGAATGATTGAATTAAGTGATGCGCATTATCAACTTGTCGCAATTTTTAAGTAATGTAAACAATTTAATTTTGGTTTTTTTTTTTTTTTTTTTTTGATATTAGTTTAGTCAATCGCTTGAATGCCACGTTCGTCAATTTCCAAGCAGCCTAACTAACACTTGATTCTGACAGTAGAAAGTGAGACTTTTTTATGACTGTCATAAAAGCGTTCACTGACTGCTTGGGTTTGTTATTTTACGAGCTAACAACACGAAATGTGATACACGACAAAATTTTTATCACAGCTTTTAATATGTGTTAAACTTAAAGTTTGCTTAAGCGTCATTGGAGCTGATACTGAGGAGCTTGCGTGTTTCAATAGATAAAACTCTTTAAAGACTTCTTTCCACATCTTGGCTAAAAAATTTGAATGATTGATTGTTATCTAGACCAACGATAAAATGCCTGGATTTTATAAAATGCAACAAGAAGTGGTTTGTCAATTACTACAAATCTTTTGATTTGACATTTTTATAGAGACTTAGAAAAATATCTTTAAAACAGATAAGCTAGCTAGGCAAGGGACTGCTGAGCTTATTTATATTGTTAAGGCATTCTAGATATTCAACAGAGCAAGTTGATTGTATGAAAGATGAAGACTTATTATATCTCTGAGCAATTTCTCAGTCCATATAGTTAGTTTAATATAGATTTTTACAATGAAAAAGAATAATAAATTCAACTTTTTCTTTAACTCTTAGCAGAATTTGTCTGATACATACGGGAAGGTTTTCCCATAAGCCAATTTGATATCATAGCAATAAACGGAAAGTACCTAAAAATTTTTTATGGTTCAAAAGCATTGAACTAACCAGGAATATATGAGCCTAACTGCATTTATTAATGCACTAGTAAGACGCCGGAGTTCGCATAGAACAGTATAATAATATTAATGATATATATATTATTTTTATGGTATATACATATTTAATATGTTTGTTTAGCATGTGGCGGTTTAATCTTACAAGGAAATTGAAATGTAAATCAAGCAGCAACTGCAGACACGAAAAATCCTAGCAGAAAGCATACAATTATAACAACAACATGATTATATTATAATCGTATGAAGAGCGCATTAGCCAGTTTATCGACAGCCACCACTAACCCACTTCATTGTCATTATCAAAACAAAAAGTAAAAACAAAAAAATTATGCATAAACATGCATACATTTAAATAAGTAAATAAGTAATATTTGTAAATAAATATATAAGCAAATGAATAGCTAAATTAAAATAAAATGCATACTTTATCACTTTATATCCAGAAGCTCGCGCGCAAGCTTCCTCACCCTCACGCACCCGTGAACGCTAACTCGTGCTATCCTTTGTTTGCGAGCACGCCAATGCTCTGCTGGCTGACACGTTTCTTTTCTTCGATTTTGAATTTATTTTATTTTATTATGTTTTATTTTTAATTTTTAATATATAATTAATTTTGGTTTTTAGGTTAATTCTTGAATATTATAATTTTGTTGATGTCGCTGCGGTTTTTGTTATTACTATTGTTGTTGTTGTTATCGTGAGCGTTTAAAGATTAGCATAAAAAGCCAAAATAGCTGCGTTGAAAAATCGTTCGAATTTTGGTTGGAAAAAAAAGTTGTACTTCTTGCTTTTGGCTTTTAAAATAAAAAATTAATTTTAACACAAAAGACATCGGTCTTGTTCTTGTTGTTTTTTTTTTTTTTTTTCGTACACTACACTGTTTTTCACTTTGTATTATTATGCTTAGTATTTTTTGTTAATTTTTTTATGCTTTTGTTGTCAATTGATAAGCGGCCATGTGCAATTTTTTCGTTGTTGGGTTCCGCTTGTTTTGTTGCTTGTGTTTTTTATTATTTTGGTATTTTTTTTTTCTTTATTTTAATGACAATATTTTATTGTTGTAAAAATTGTAATTATTATTGTCGTTGATGTGATTGTTGTAATGTTGCGTTTTATATTATTGCATGTATATCCGTTTACAAAGGCAACAAAGCGGGCAAAACGAAACGAAGAGAAACGAAGAAAATAAAAACAATAAAAAAACATAAACAGTTTGTAGACGCGTACAGTGGTACAATGCTGTGTAAAAATGGAAGAAGCAAAATAATTATTTATTTATTTATATTTATATACAAACACAAAAAAAAAAATTAAATACTTGAAACAAGCGCACACGCGATTTGTTTTTAAGATTCTTT
>JBAMBQ010003552.1:0-30532 GCA_037044495.1 Stegana nigrithorax
TTTTTTTGTTTTTTTTTTTTTCAAAGTTCAAGGTTCAATTTGTTATTTTTTATATTTCGTTTTGGTTTTTGTTTTTCTCTTTTTGTTTTTTCGTTTGTTTAGTTTTCTTATTTTTTTTTGTTTTTGTTTTTGTTGTCTAATTTAGCATAATTATTTACATGAGCGATTGGAAGCGTCAAACCACATAGGAAGCTGCCTGTGTGCACATTTTTGCCGCGAGTCAGAGAAATAAAAATAAACTAGATTAACACACATACACACACATGTAGTGTAAACTTTAAACTCGATAATATTGCAGCCACCTTGAAAATTTTCAGCAAATAGGTCTTTGTGTGCAGTGCAAGGTCAGCGATTCGCAATTGAATAGTTTATTTAGCCAATTGCTGTGAATAAAATGCAAATGGCTTAGTTGGGCCATGACAGCGGAAAAGGATCAAACGCTTACAAAGGTAAAGTGGCAATGCATGCTGTAATAGAGCACAAGCGACGACAGCTAATTAAATTTCTCATGGCCCTAATTTGCGCCAAACGCTAACCCATTACTACTAAAATATACAAAAGCAAACATGCCAACTGTAATACACATACGAAAAACTCTAGAAATCACAACATGGTATAGTGATTTATTAAGATAATTTTATGTGATAGTTAAAAAAACAAAAAATACGGAAACATAAAAAATGCAACACCATTAAAGAAAATGAAAAATATTTACTGCAATGCAGACACATTATGTTAATAAAGCCATATACCACATTTGCAACCTCCTCCGAGTTTACATAGCCATATGACAACTGATCCGACAAAGCTAACTCAGTGCAAGTCGTTAGGTTTCGAATCGGTCATTTAGCTTACACACGTGTATGCATACAGTGAACCCTGGGTCAAGTGAAGTAACTTGTGCCGACCTGTATTAGCCTATTGTGCACAGTTGGCTCACATCGTTGGCTACTTCGTTGGCTGTCTTACTGGCAACATTTCTATACGTATCTGGTTATTAAACAATTCATAGTCCCATATAATGTTTTACAATTTTAAATAGAACTGAAACTGCAGAATGCGAGAAAAAACTTTATATTTTAAATTCTACATGAAGCCTTCTAGATTTCTCTTCAATTTTGTATTTATTTAAGTATGATATATAGATTTCTGTATAACTGTACCGGTTGTCAAACCGTCTTATGAGTAAACATGCAAAGCAGAAGGACGAATAAATGCAACTTGATTTTAAGCCTATTAAAGGATTTCTGGAAACTAGACTTCACATTGTTTTGGGAGTAAAACACCTGCCGTCAAAATACAAAAAAAAAAAAAAAAATATCCAAAAAACTATATATTGTTCAAATATTAGTAGTCCTCATCAATTAAATCTTATGGACTAAAAACTACACCCTAACTTAATACATTTTAATAAGAATCAAAGCTATAGAAAAGCAAATGCAAAGTGTAAAACACAAGACTCGCCTACAGGCAAATTGCCAAAGCACACAATCCTATCATATCAGAGCGGATTTCTAATGATCTCTGCGACAACTAAATACTATTTTCTTTTTTTATCGACTTCTATGTGAAATGGCAACTCTTAGACAGTCACAGAGAGACTATAACTAAAAAGTCTTCTCAGACACGACAAGGCAACTGCACACAGGTTCACTATACCGGACACATTACGTTTATGTTGGCGTCTTTGAAGTCTTCTACTGGAATTTACATATATACAGATCTAACACGTAAGATTCAAAAAAACATACGATATTGATTATTTCTGTTAAGTTCTGTTATTTATCATTATATTGTATATATTCATATTCACCTATGTTTAAAAAAAAATTTACTTAAAAAAAAAACTGAACCAACTGATCATTTTCTTGCGAGGGACCTTGTCACCTCGGATTAAAAGAACACCTGCGCTGCTATTTACACTTCTTAACTTTACACTATGCATGATAAAATTCAACGTTCCAATGACCCTTGCTGCTTTCCTTGATCATGCATAGATACCGTTACCCTTACTATTTGCAATTTCATAATACGTTGACTGCTGGAAAATGCTCCAACAAAAATTGGTTTTCTTTACTTTATTATTTTATTTTTTTTTGTTTTTTGTTTTTTCTTATGTCTGTTCTTTGATTTTGTTGTTCTGTTTGTGTTGTTGTTGTTTCATATATTATAACATTTACTAGGCGTATGCTTGATTTTCTGTTGTTGTTTTTGTCAAGAAACCAATGACTTACGATTTGTTCCAATCAACACACAACTCAGCTTTACAGCCTGCCAGCTCAGACCGATACGAATTTATGCTATTCTAAGCCAAACCAGGATCATAGCTCATCCAGCCTTGTTGCCTGCCTACATATGCATGTGCGTGGATAGTTTAAATGATATGAACGGAACGGTTTGCCCAAATGTACTCAGATCGTCAACATCGGCAATCATTGGCTGGTCGATGAATTAGCTACAGATGCGTGGCGCATTTGCTGACGTCATCGCGCTGCTTACACCTGCGTACCATAATAGTACTAGAGGGACACAAACTCACCTACGCTGCTGTTGCAGCCACTGGGCAGACTATTGTTTAGTTGCTGTGTTTGTTGCTGCTGCTGTTGTTGTTGTTGTTGTTGCTGTTGTTGTTGCGCCTGCTGCTGATGTTGTTGCTGTTGCTGTTGGCATTCCTTCTGTTGACGCTTAGTCGCTTGCGCGATCAAGGTGAGCTCATTAAAGAGCGTCTCATTCTCCAGGCGCTCCTCGTCGGGCAGCGAAAGTGTCGAATTGCCGCTTGCAGTGATGCGGCGTCCCATGTTGTCATAATTCGGATATGCTGAGGAGTTTTTGCAAAGTGGACGCAAAGGTGTCACATCGAGTGGCGGCGTACTGCAAGCAACGGACTGCTGCGGCGGCCCAGCCTTGATGCAACTGCTGCAGCTGTTTGTGGTGGCCGCTGTGCCGGACACCGCCTGGCTGCCGCTATGACATTGGGCCACTGCAGTTACGGCCGGCGGTGGCGGCGGCGGTGGTAAATCGGCTACGTTTGCGAGTGCACAATGATGCTGGGTCTCTTGCTGTTGCTGCTGCTGGTGGTGATGCTGCTGCTGCTGTTGTTGTTGTTGTTGTTGTTGGTCCTGCTGATTGTATGTCTGTTGGCTATAACCGGTCTCCAAATTGTGGTAAGCAACAATTTCATTGTGCGGATACAAGCCGGCTTGTTGCTGTTGCTGTTGCTGCTGAAGTTGATGCTGTTGCTGCTGATGCTGCTGTTGCAGCGATGTATCCTTTTTCAAAATGCCCCGACGCGGTGTATGTCTCGGCAGCGTGGCAAAAGGCGAAATTTCATTGCCGACGGCCGTGGATTGCAGCGCATCATCGTTTGTGCCGCAAATGACATTCGCTGCGGCAGTCACGCCCGACACTGACATGTCCTGCATGCGCTTCGGTATATTCAGCAGATCGGGGTACATGTTCATGTCCGTTGAGTCGAGCATATCTTGGGTTACCGAGACGCTGATAAAGATATTGCCGAACGTCGGATTTGGTACAATGTTCGAGCAGAACTCTGGCGGCGGCGGGAACACACCAACATTCAAGGGGAACTCGTCCGTCAGCTGGCCGGGATGCGATGTGTTCGTTGACGATGCAATGCTGGTCGGTATGCCGACAATGCTGCAGGAGCCGTCGGCACCGTTAACGGCCATCAGCTGCTGGCGTGTGCCCGAATTGGTCATGTGCACATGCTGTGCAATTTGTTGCTGCTGATGTTGCTGCTGTTGCTGCTGCTGCTGTTGTTGATGCTGTTGATGCTGTAGCTGGTGTTGATGCTGATGTTGATGCTGAATTTGATGTTGCGTCTGTGGCTGTTGATGGTGAGCACCAGACACCATAACGTTGCTGTGATTATGATTTGGTCGATGATTCTCAACGGCGTGTATTTCAATGGGATCGAAGCCGATGCCGGATTCGTTCTTGTTCATGGACGTTGTATTGTTGTCTATGCCACAGCTGTCGCCTCTTTCGTTGGTCGTGGTCGTGATGCTTAGGTCAAGTAGCTTCTTTTCTTGGTCGTTGAAACTGACGCTGGACTTGACGCCGGATTTGCTGGGATGCCTGCCATGTCGTGACGTACGCTTGCACAGACAGACCACAAACGATATCGATATCAGTAGAAATACTGTGCCGAAGGTGCCCATGATCAGGCCAAAATACCAGAAGGTCTCCGGCGTCTTGATAAGCACGTGTTGCACGATCTCCGTCAGATAGATGCTGATATTCTGCGTGACAGAGCCAATGCTGTTCGTGCCGATGCACGCGTAGGTACCCGCATCGAAACTGCTCATATTGAAGACGGTCAGATTACTCCAAAGCTTGTCGGAGGTTATACTCTCAGAGTCGATGATGACATTATCATTGTCCATGACTTTGCCGTTAAGCTCCCAGGCGACCTCGGGTATCGGATCACCGTAGACCAAACAACTGAATGTCGTGTTGCTGCCAATGTCAATGTTTTGCACCTCCTCGTTATTGTAGATCTCAACGCGAGGCGCACAGCCGAAGAGCTCGTCATCCACCATTTCCCATGGCTTGTCCTTTTGCGTCGGCGGGCCCTTGCACAGCAGACTGACGCTGTTTAGCCGACTGTTCACATACCATTTGCGAAATTTACGCAGCTTACAGTTGCATTGCCAGGGATTCTCATCTAGCGCCAACGTCTTCAGATTCGCCATGTGCTGGAACACATACTCGCTGAGGCTCTCCAGCAGATTGTTCTTTAAGTAGAGAAACTCGAGCAAATTCAAATTCGCCAGAGCCATAGGATCAATGTGCGATATTAGGCAATCGTGCAGGTCAAGTGTGCGCAGATGTGGCAGTATGGGAAACTGATAGGCCACCAGACGCTTAAGCGGATTGCCATTTAGGTACAGAATGCGTAAGCGGTCGTTGCCCATGAACGTGTCTTTGTCAAGTGTTTCAATTTTGTTATCGGACAGATCAATTTCGACGAGAATCTTCAGGTTCCTGAATGTCTCTTTGTGTATGTACTGCACCTCGGATTTCTTTAGATAAATACGCTGCAAATTTAGCAGACCCAAAGTGGTGAATTCTTCACGATTTAAATACGGTATATGGTTGTCATTGAGCACGAGAACCTGCAACTCCGTACTCAACGTTGTCGGAATTGTCGACAGCTGCAGCGAGCTGCAAATGGCCGACTTCTTGCCATTGGTCCACTTGCATGTACAGTTCGAAGAGCAACTTAGCGACCAGTCATCGCCAAATACTAACGAGCAGCACACGAGCGACACGACGAGCACTGACGGAGCAAAGATACAAACAAATTTAGTATAGCAAAAAACCTACAATACGTTCCCAGCAGTGCTCAGCATCTACATCCCCCCTGACATAACAACAATGACATAATACCAAACTTAAGCGACTTTCACTAAGATTACCCGGTTGACTTACCCGTGAAAATAGTCTTTATTGACATCATCTTCATTACAAGTGGCTAAGAGTTGTGCGTGTTTGAGAACGTTCAAGGTTCTCTTAAGCAAATGCGTTTGATTGCCGCACGGTCACGCTGGCTGGTGTGTGGACCCGTTCCTGCTGCCCGCGATGTATGGCAGAACACCAGCAAAGGGTTCTGCTACAAGAAGCACATACGTCATAAGCGAATATCGCCTATAACATAATTAGCAGCTTAGCGGGTCTAAGTAGCTCGGCTTTATGTGCTTTCCAGTGCTGGACCCCGTTTGGTTTTGACTAATCTATAATGTGTGTTCTCAACATTGGACCCATAGAACGATTTCAAGCTGAAATTGAAGAAGATTGAAAAATGCACCATTTAAAGACAGATTAGCTACAGTTTTACTTAATCGTTAGCTGAGTGTATCAATATAAACACACAAAAAACATTAACAAACAGAACGAAATATAAAAAGCAAGATCATTAATTTTAGATAAGTGCATGGCAACGAAAAAACCAAGTGATTATGTTATTCGTCTTTAATTTAGTAGAATCTTTATATATAAATAAGAGACAGTCTTATTTATTTCAGTTCTTTGCTTTTAATATACCGCAAAGCTACTAATGCATTGGCTATCATTGGCTCAGTTTTTAGCAATAGAAAATCTTAAGAAATATTTAATATGCTTAAAAATTAAGAATTATATATATAAGAAACTAGATATAAGATATAATATAAAATATAATATATAATATAATAAGATAAAAAATATAATAATTAATATACCTATTAAGCTGCATATTTCATGAAAAAATCGTTAACAAGAGTAATTCTTCATTAAATTTCAAGTTTATTCATATGTCAATTTTCAAAAGACTTAACCTGATACAAAGATCCTAGTGCATTAACATATGTATATATGCATATAGCTCAATACATTTTCAAGACCACACCCAAAATACTTTCTTTCTGCTTACAAATATTTTTAATATCGAATAACTCGCATATAGCCGACTTAATTTGACAAAAGACATTAAAACTCTTCGATAAAGTCGATGCCACTAAATATTATTGACCATCGAAAATCTACATGAAAATGTACAAAGTAAAAAGCATAACTGGAAGTCTGCGATGTGTGGCATTCTGCACTGCAATAAATAAAAATTGAGGTTAATCGAAGCGAATCAAACTTTAAATGGAAACGTTTTGCCTTCAAGTATAACCCGTTCAATGCCAAGCAATGCGCACTGGGATGCATGACGCACCAACAAAACACCCAGAAGTATGCTATGGTTTTTTTGTTTGTTTGTTTCCCCGCAGCCCAGTTTTCCAACAAGTGAAATTTTACAGGTTAAATCAGTCTCTTGATCATTTGTGCTGCGGCTGTTGATATTGAAATGACTTACTGAAATTCAAAACGAAATGCATATTTGTGCCGTTCAACGTTGGCTGCCTAGCAAAGCACTCCTTTCATTTCGTGGCTGAATTCGATTTGGCTCAGCATCGCTTTGCATGGCATAGCTGCCTGGCTTAGTTTCATACGCCTTGGCTATGTTACAAATATTTGGCAATGCAGATAATTTTGCTGTTCCAAATTATTTTCATAGTTCTCATGCTGCAGCTGCAGCTGCAGCTGATGTGGCTTTTACTGCTATACAGATAGGGATATTAGAGATGGCCGGCCGCCACCTTGCAGTAAGTCTACTCGTCTACTCTCAAACAGATAAAATGATAGGGCGATAGACACACGTTAGTACTGCGAGTAATTATGTACGAGCATGTGCGCATAATGCAGCATATACACAATTTTCTACACTCGCAAATATGCGCACATGTGCACATGCACAAACGACATAAATGGACGAGAACTAACGAACGAACTGCCGAACGGGCGGGTGTACGGACAATTGTATAAAGGAGAAAAAAAAAACAAAAAAAAACAAAAAACAAAAAAAAAAGGACATATGCGAGTACATTTTTGGGCATGCATAACTCAAAGAATGCTTAGAAAAAATAACGGAGCATTTGTCCTTAATGCCAGTATGGCGCATATATAACTGCTCGTTATTTTTGTTGCTGCTTGATGATGTTGCTTTTTTTTTGTATTTTTCTTTTTTTAGTTTCTTTGTACTATTGTTGTTGTTGTTGTTGGCAGCCATAGTGCATCTGGCATAGAGCAACTGCAATTCCGCCAAAGATACTTGATACTTGATGCATGCTGCCTTTGGCAGCTAAACAACTGAGAACCTCTTGCCACTTGGCTTTTTGCTGTAGAATTCATAAACGATACAAGCGCACAAGCAACTGTTCAAACATACAGACAGTTAGACAGACAGTTAGACAAACAGACAGATGGACATACAGTTAGTTGGACAGAGTGAGATAGGCAGACATACATACATATATATACATACATACATATAACATGCTTTCGTCTGCGTCACTGACTGCAGCTATTGACTTTATACATATGTACACACATACACATATAGACATATATGTATATGTATATTCTTGATACATATATCAATACATACATATATACACATGCTGCATGGAACGCACGTGCGAGCGACAGAATGCCAATGGAGCAAATTGTAGACACGATTTGTTTTACATTGGCAACCGGGACAGCGACTTAAACGCAGATAAGCAACAAAACTTAAAAACTTTATCGTACCCGGGCGACTTGTGTGTCGCATAGTTAGGCGTCTGCATATATACAACTGTTATAAATGGTTTCGCTTCCATGTTGGTTTTTTTACTTTTTATCTTTTTTTTTTATATTTTTTATATTTCTGTTTTTGTGCCACGCACACATAAAGAAAATACATATGTATATATATATACCTACATATGTATATACTCGTATATATATGTACACACATACATGTGTAAATATACTCACGTATATAGATTGTATATACATATACATACATATGCATGCGGATATGTGTTTTATATTGTGACAAATCAGCGTATTTTTTGTTTTTTATTGTTATATTTTCTTTTTGTGTTTTTTTATTATTTTCTTTTTTTTTGCTTGCTTACTTGCTTGCCTGCGTGCAGGACAATATGAACAGAATGTGTGCCTCGAAATGCAAAAAAATTCCTGCACAATATAAAGGTGCTGACAAGCGTACGGTGTTTTGTCATTTGCAAAGTACTTCCCACGCATTAACTGTCCGCTATGTCTAACTGTAAATGAAAATTCATGATAGGCCCGCCGCCACACTTACACACATACATAAATAAATATCCCCGCATACACTCCACAGACAACGTCTGCGTAAAATCAGAATCATAATTGCGCGTCTCAACCAATTACAGTGCGGCGCATTTAATGAAGATGACAATCGTAAACCTCGTACAGAGCTGTGGCGAGTATTTGGGAAAGCTACAGCGCCGCCATTGCCACCATCAGCACCATCATCATCATCATCATCATCAGCAGCAGCAGTAGCAGCAGCACCACCAGGAACGAAGCAAATAAATGCAAATGCGAGTATGAGTATGAATCGCTAAGACAAGACCGAAAAACAAAAAAATTAAAATAAAACAAAAAAAACACAACAGCAACAACAAATACACAAAACACAACTGAAAACAACAAAAAAAAAGCAATAAAAAACCAAAGAATAATGGGAAAAAGAAGAAACAACGCAAAGTAAAGTAAAGCACAGCAAAGTAAAGTAAAGTAAAGTAAAGTAAAGCGAAGCAAAGCCAGACAAGGCGTTGAGATACATTCATTGAAACAGTGGCACAGCGTTGAGAGTCGTGTTCAAGCGCTAAGCGTATACATGCCCACACTTACTTAGAAATGCCGTAGCATTTTTTTGTTTGTTTTGTTTTGTTTTTGCTTTTTGTTTTTTTGTTTTTTTGTTTTTCGCCCACTCCACACGCTTTAATTCACATTCACTACACTTCACTGCGCAACCGTGTTCAATGAGACGTTTTATGCCATTTGCTCTTATGTGTTTCATAAGATTCGGATGAGCACGTCATGCTCGTACCGCTGCCAAAGGCCGCTGACAACACCGCCAACAACAAACTGCTATGATCTCGCTAACAAACGGATCGCCGTGTGGCGTGGCGTCGCATGACATGACATGGCATAGCTTGGCTGTTGGCTTGGCTTGGCTTGGCTTGGCTTGGCTTGGCATGTCTTGGCTTGACGTTGGATAAACGACAGCAAGTGCATGGAAAAGTTTTGCCACTGGTATGCGCTGGCGTAGCGTAGGCTGTACTGCTGTAGCGCCTCCTGTTATTATACCAAACCGCCATGCCGACACGGTGGCCACAGCAATAAAGTCCCCCCAACCTGCAGCCGATTGCTTAACAACCGCAACGACTTGTGGCAGTGGACCGTAGCAAGTCCTTCGAAATACTTTCAAATTAATAAACAGACAAGAAAAAGATTTCTTAACTAAGGCAAGGCTCGTTTTTCAGTCGAATACGTTTGTTATTGTTTTTGCCTCATCTTCTTTGCCTTCTTCATTGTTGTTGCTGAGTAAGTGATTATATATATATATATATATTTGTGTGTGTGAGTGTGTATGTTTGTATATGTGTATGTTGAATTTTGTTTCCAGTGCCTAACTCACAACTCAACGAAAATCAATCAAAGCCACTTTACCTTTTGTCTCTTTGTCGCTGCTGCTTTGTTGTGTTCGAGTGTGTTCGAGTGTTTGTGTTAATTATCCGTTAAATACTTGTATCCCAGGTTGCGCAGGCTTTTCTTTATTATTTTCCTTTGATTTTTTTTTTTGTTTTCCTTTTTTGTATTCTGTTTTCTCTGTTGTGTTTTAGGGCAAAGCGACATTACGCTTAGGAATTATACAAAATCCATCATCAAAAAAAAAAAACAAAAAAAGGCAAAAACACTTAATGCATACTTTTGGGTTACGTGCAAAAAAAAAATAAAAAAAAAGAGCGTACCACGCAGCTTCTTCAAATGTTACGAGTAACGACGAATCACTCGTTTTATTCGTCTAACGCGTTAACAGTTTTAGTTACAAGTTTAGAATTTCGCACGTCGTTTTACTTTGCCTTTGCTTTGCTTTGCTTTCTTGTATATGCCGTTACCTTTACTTTGTGCAGTCTTCGCTGTTCGCTGCCGCGTTGAGTTGTTTGCTCTGCCGCTTTGGTGTTTTGTTTTTTTTGTTTTTTTTGTGTTGTTTTCTTTTTGTTGCGCTGTCTTTACACGTTTACCAAAATCCAATTAAAGTTCCACTTTCACACAATCGATTGACACAGTAATGAAGAGTGCCAGCGAGCGACCGCACACAAAATGCCAAACCCGTGCGCACGAGTGTGTTGCTTGCTGCTCGTACATACATATATACAATTCGTACTTACACACATAACTGCACAACGAATAGCGAACGCGCACGTGTGTATGTGTGTGTGTGTGCGGCCATGCGTTCCTTTTTTTGGCTTTTGTTTTTTTTCTTCTTTTTGTTTCTTTGGTGTTTTTTTTTGTTATTTCTCACTTTATGTTGAGCCACTGCAAACTCCAATGCAACACACATATGCAAAACCGATTCGAAAGATTTCGAAGTTTAAAACAAAAAATTTCGAAATTGAATAACACAGCTTGCAGCAGTTCAGTTAGTTCAGTTTTGTTGCATTTACATGTACATCACGGGTATACAAGTCCATTTTTACTTTACAACAGCAGCCATTAACCGCCATCAGCCGCCGGGAATGTTTGCGAGATATTCACCGCAACACGATTTGCCAACTTTGTTGCGTTGCTTTTCGTTCGTTGGTTTCGTTTGTTTGTTTTCTTTTTTGTTGCTTTTGTTTTACTTAACCGCGTGTCTTTTGCGTTGATTTGATAATCTTTTGTCTTCTCCGTTGTTTTTCGTTAGCCTTTTTTTTTTCTGCTCGTTGTTCATGTATTTATTGAATAATCTTAGCGGACCGATTAATCTGATGCGACGGAGAATTTGCGACGCGCCACGACGGGCTCCATGCTGGCTTTTTCTGCTTTCTATACTAGCACACACACATACACCACGATATGAATGTATGTCACGGCAGCGAGGCAGCGATTTGTTGCTTTACGACCGACGCCATGTGTGCTCGCGTTGCAACAGTTTAAATACGACTGCTAACTGAATTGACTTTGCCACAGACAGCGTCGTCCACATCGTCCGCAACATCCGCGTCGTGTGTCGTAAGTCGTATGTCTGTCGTGTGCCAATGTTACGAGTTCGGCTCTAAGTCGGCACAGCTGCCGAACGCAATGCTGGATGCTGAGCGCTGTGGGTACCTGCTCACCATTCATATTCTGCTCTCCCGGAAGAAATTAAACAAAAAAACAAAAAACAAAAAAAAATAGAAAACACACAACTGCATACGCGTTGCGTGTGTTGTGATAAATTACTAATAAGGTGTTTTTATGCAAAGCATTGTCTATTAAAATTTTAACCGTTGTGATTTTTTATTTGCAACAATTATGTGCACATAATAATAGGTAGCATTAAAGATTAAGTAGTGTTGACAGTGTTGCGCGCTTGCCAGCCGCATTTGTTCGTCTATTTGGCTTGGAACAAGCAACAATGGCCATCATAAGCGAAGCGTTTGCGCACTCTCTCTCTCATTCTCACGTGTTCGCTGTCTCTTGGTCTCACTGCTTCGCAATCTGTTGTTATCGCGTTGCTACTCTCGCGCCAAATACCAAGCTATGCTAACTGTTCACTTTACTTGTGCTTTCTCTGCAAGTGTCGGTGTCGGTTGATTTTCACCCAAACCGAACAGCGCCAAACCAGACAAGCGGCCAAGCAGAAGCGTGGAGTGGAGCCGTTGCCAAAGTTGACTTCATGAAAGCGGCAACAACTATGAAAACAAAAACCGACAAAAAAAAAACGCAACACACTGAAAATAACATTGCGTAAGTTAAGCAACACAAAAAACAAAAAAAAAAAACGACACCCACAAAAAAGTGCCTAAACAAAGGAGCACATGCAAAGAGAACACAAAACATGGCAAAGAAAAATATTTTCCTGCTAGCAGCTTAAATCATGGCGTATAACACAACCTCTGACCATAGGAGAAAACAATAAAAACAACAACAATAGCAACACTACCACTAACAGCAATTGCAACAACAACTATGACAGTGTCTATTTATCTTCAAATATACTCACGTACATAGAAGTATAATCTTACACTCACACACACACACATACATATGTACTTACATAAAGTGCACACTACTCTGTCTAAGCTTGCATCAAACTAAATTCAATTGCTTTACGATGGCAATCAAGCGTTTAAAATAAATACAGCTGTAAACATATTCTAGTACAGACACAAACACACACACACCCACACACACTCAAAGTAATAGACAGTTATACAAACACATAAGCATACTTGTGCATAATCTTGGTATACATAGTACACACACAACATATTTGTTTCTTTGGTTAAACGCAAAGTATGCTAACATTGGGCAGATCATTGTTTCTTGCTATCATTTTTATTTCCTAGTTTCTTCATCTTCTCATTGATAAATGCGGCACACCTACACACACACACACACACACACACACACACATAGCACACACACACAGCACACATAACACATAGCGGACCGCTGTGTGGCTCCTTGGCTTTGTTGATGTTTCTTAGTTAGATTTCCAATACTAATTGCAATTGCCGAAGAGCTTCTTTAGACGTAAACAACATCATTATTATCATTAACGTTAGCTTCATTATCGTCGTCGCCGGCGTCATCATCATAGCCGCCATGATGTCGCGGAAGTAGAGCGTGAAATTAAATTAATTTTGACTAGAATTCCTTTTTTTTTTTGTTTTTTATTTTATTTTATTTTTTTTTTTCACTTTTTTTTTCAACAGAAGTTTTCGTTTGCACTTTGCAAGTGTTTTTCTTGATGCGCCCCTGCGCAGCTCAGTATTATTCCCGGCAAATGCTCGCCCACTGCACACACAGCACTGTCCCAGTTCGTTTGTAATTGGATCCCAGTGCTGATGCTGATGCTGCTGCGGCTACTGCTGCAAGAGTCTCATTCTGTGCGAATCGGTTTAAAGTTTAAGCAGACTCTTCCTGGAATCGCACATTTCGCTTGTTAGCTTTGCCAAAAGGACCTCTACGCTCGGTGCACTCGACCCTACGCGTGCCAGGCCAGGGCATCTAGGTATGACGCTTCTACGCTTATTTGCCAAAAGATGTAATGCAAACGACCACTGCGCCAGTTATGCCAACTGCAAAGACCTACAAAATACACGTTGCAAAGTATATCTGTACAGGGGGGCAAACAATGGACAATTAGCTCTTTAAAAATAGATTCCAATCAGCAATCGAATCATAAATTCTGTGATGCAGTTCCATGAAATATTTATTAACAGCCAAAACCAACAGGCAACCATGGTTTTTGGCTAACAATTGTTCAGCACGTAGCTGACTGCCATGTGCCCAATTGTAAACGCTTAAATTCTCATTGTTGTCGTTGTTGTTGTTATTGTTGTTGTTTTAACTCTTATTTTTGTTGTTGTTGTTGTTGTAGTTGCTGTCGTCGTTGTATGTACATACCAATAAGAATAAGCTGATTGCATGCAGTCAGCCACCGAGAACGGTCAGCGAACACGGCATTCATCCTGCCCTAACTGGGTCAGAGGCTGCAGAAAGCGGCTGAAAAACGCTTTGCACACAGGCAAGCCAACAGCATCTACACAAGCACTTGCAGTGCAGTCTAAAGTAAAACAGCACGGCACGGCACGGCATAGCTCGGCACGGCAAGGCACGGTACCAACATATCACAGCAATAGCCACCAAAACTGAAGCTCAGCATAACAGCAAAAAAAAAAAATGGAAAAATAAAAAACAAAAAAACGCAAACGAAAAGGAAGCAAAATAAACTATCAAAAAATGCATAACTCAAGTGGGAAAATAGAGTATGTAGCTGCTTGTTGTTTATTCCGCAAGAAGAAGTGTTTGTTGTGGTGTTGCTCTGACGCAGCAGCCGGAAAATTTAATGTCCAAATGTTGTGTGCACCGCAAAGAAATATACATAAAATAAGGCAATGCCATGACAGCAGCAAAAACGCCAGCATTGGAATAGTTGATGAAAGCTGGTAAAATAGAATTTTATAAAAATATTACGTATACGCCATGGCCAACACAGACAATCATCGCAAGATCAACAGTATTATTGCAAATTAGATTATCGTTATATGCACACTGCATTCAAATTAGCAAATGCACAAATACCCCATCCACACTGCCACCCACACACACCTGCAGAGACGAAAACATATTTAAACATCTAAATATATTTACACGCACACATAAGCAAGTGCAGTACAACAGTAAAACAGACAAACAAACGTAAAACAAAAAAAAAAAAAACAAAAACAAAAATAGCAAATACATCAAAATAAATGCAAACAATGAAACGATGCTACTAAAACAACAATGTTGTTTAAAGCAGCAACAATAAGAAATCAAACAATAGTTTTCTATTTCATTTCATTTAATTCGAGTCAAAGTCCAATTGGATATTACAGTATTTTGTTTCGCCTACATGAGTGCCAGTAAATGCAGTCAACAACAGTTTAAGGATTCTGTGTCTGTAATGGCAACAGATTAAACTCTGTTGATGCTCTGCGCTCTCCCATCTCCACCGCATGCACCTGTTCGCCCGCATGTTTGCACTGCACCACAGCCAAGAGCACAGAGCGTCTCGTCAACATGGTGCTGCCCCATTGCTTATCGTTTTCGTAAGACAACACAAGACTGGCTCGTTCGTGTGTTGGGCCGAAGCATAGAATAGTTTTTTAAGTTGCCTCTGCAATAAACTTACTGCGCCTGCGCCATGTTTTTGTTCGGTTTCTTCTTGTGCTCTTCGTGTTCGCATGCGTTCGCTCGCTCACCGGCAAAAGTAAACGCGAAGCAACTTAATCACTGCTCGGCTAATGTTATTGTTGTTGTTGTTGCTGCTGCTGCTGCTGCTGTTGTCATTGTCGCTGCCGTTTAGCATCAACACAAAACGAGTTACATAGCTCGGCTGGCGAGAGTGTTACGATTTAGAATACGTATACAGTCCAAAAATGTTTAAAATCTACAAAATCATACACGAGGCCACAAACGCACAATCGCACACAAATAAGACGACATGTATGCAAATAGGTATGTATGTATGTATGTATGCATGTATGTATGTATATACACACCGCATACATCCCATCATATGTAAAAAAACGTGCATTCATTCGCATACCAAATAACTTGTAGTACATTCATTCACACACGCAATGTTTATGTTTCTCGTGCTGCTGACGCTAACGCTCCGCTGATACCGATACCGATGCTGATGTTGTTGTTGTTGTTGTTGTTGTTGTTGAGCAGTCATGCAGCTAAGTCGTAGCCTGGCACCCAACTGCTGCCAATGCTCGTACGTGTTTGTTTAAGACCTCATTGCTGCCGAACTATTTTAGTTAGACACTTTAGGCATTAATGGGTTAATGCAATCTATATGAAGCATACAACGTACAATAGTTACGCCGCTCCTATACATTCCTATAGCATGTATGTATGTTTGTATGTATGTACATAAGAAATTATAATTAATTACAACACAAAATTTAATGCTGGCATCGTTTGAGGCATTTATTAATTTTCACTTTTAAGGTCTCAGCTTAGGTGTCATGTTGATCGCAGCCAGCGACGTGTTAGTTTGTTTATTTAGTTTGACGCTTTTGCTGTTCATTGAAATATAGGTATAAAATTGTTTTTCAGCTCATCCGGATACTGAAGCTTGTTTAACGAGGTAATCAAAAAGGGTTCTCTAAAATACATGTAATATTGAAGGGAAAAGGGGAAAAATTAAATTGAAATCTATGAAATCATGCGTAGTCTAAAAATAAACACAAAATCATATACAAAACTAACCGATAGGAATATAACTAGGATGAACGTCTTATTGTAATATTTAAAATTTCCAATACATTTCTCCATGATTCATAGATAAAAGTAACCAGAAAGGATGAAACTTGAATTAGTGCGCAATGAAATGCCAATCGTTTACAAAAGACAACTTCCAACTGGAGGCCGGATAGCTTTGTTTTTATTTGCATCTTCGGCACTATTTGCCAGCGCAGTCTGTCTGGAGCTGGACTCTTGGTTACGTGCCGTACCTAGCGTGGCAAACAATGTCAATATCGACATCACGAAAGCGACACCCTGTATTTCGTGAGATGAAATGTTTCAATTGCCATTATGGCATTGCAAGTGCTCGAATAGGAATCACCTACGGTTGCTAGATGAACTGTTGAACAATGTCTTTTATGCTTCGCAGCGTGGTGTGTATTGTGTTTGCTCGTGCACTCACGTATGTGCTATACAATATTTAGGTTGTGTGGTGGCAGCAACATGGCATCAAAAGGAATGCTGACTTAAATAGATATGGGCAGGAACTTTTAAGACGTTAAGCTTCGTTATCTTTTTATTAGGTTGTAACTCGGCTCGGACCACCATTTAAAGATAAAATTGAATCGTAAGCAAGAGAGCACAGTGAGTGCGAGATGTTTAGTTCGCAATTTCAGTCAAAGAAAATCCGATAAAATGTTGTGCAAAGCTAGTCGCCCGCACTGCGCCACCCTGCACCGTTGCTAGCAACAGTACAATCACAGTTGCCACCTACACGAGCTTTATCCTTACACACATAAACACACTCGCACTGGCACTGGCACTGGCACTGGCAATGGCATAGGCACATGCATTTGTATTATTTTTTATTGCCACTTTTTTACTTGGCTTTTTATCCGTTATGCCGCACTTCATCGTCAGCATCGTCAGCATCGCCATCATCGCCATCGTCATCAAGAGCTTTGTTTGCCGTTCGGCATTCGTTTGCCTCAGCCATAGGCCACAATGCAGCAGTAATGGCAGTGAAAGCCAAGCAATAGTTCAGATTAGAGAGCATTATGTCCTGTGCGCGAATGTGTGGTCGCAAGAATTGTTCCTAGATGCCAGTTGATTCTGTTTGTCTGCACAGGCAGGCGGCTGCTGCTGCTGCTGCCAATAATGTGCGCAGTGCAATGCTCCAGTCAGGACACAACCAAGCAATCTTCAGGCGATTATGGTTTCAATTAAATCAACAAATAAAACCATCAGACTCTCCTGCCACATAAACTACACAGTTCGAGCCGTGCCGTGCCGAGATGTGCCCAACCAAACCATCCTGTTGCGACCTACCGACCACCGTCTGTTATTTTATGGACTAACTAAAATCCGAAAGCGTGACATACAGTGACAGCAGAGCACGACACGGCACGGTCGGTACGACTGAGCGCATTGTAGCGCAGAGCGAACTGAAGCAGGAAGCACAATAGTCACTACATCGAATAATTGATTAATTTCAATGGATCGACCCACAACAATACACTCACACCAAGCCACGCCGGCCACTAGTAGCCAGCCGCCACCTTTCAGTCGAGCATCCGGCGTCCGAACAACGCTCGCCACCCGCCACCCGCCGACCGTCGAACGACGCTCGTTCGCTCATGTTAACCATTCTCTGGCGATTGCATGTGCGTGACTGTGGTCCTTGGCTTTGCTTGTTTTCCTTTGTTTAATTATTTGTTTGCTTTCTACTTGCATTGTTAACATTCGAAGAACAAAGGATACTCGTGTTTGTGCTTCTAATGTCCGGCCCCCTTTTAATTTTAAGTGTAAGCCGAAGATGTGGGCGCACATAAGCTCAGTTGCCCACATCAAATTAAAGTGACCTGTCCTGTCCTATCCTGTTTTGTCTTCTTTTGGCTTGACTTCGAACACATCTTAAAATAACAAAAACCAAACCTTCAGTCTAACGAAAAATTACTATCGGGATCAGATTCTGTTGCTATTTGTCTCTTGTTTTTTTTTCTTTTTGGCTTTATTATTTTTTTGTTTTTTTTTTTGTTTTTGTTTTGTCTGTTTTATTTCGATATTATTTTATTCCCATTTAAGAACTTATTTTTATATAGAATATTTTTGCATTTTTCTACTCCGAGATACTCAACGGTGTTTAAGATGATTTTGACTTCAAAAAATCGGAGTAAGGTTTCAAAATGGATTTTGACATAAGACAATTATCGCATGCATATTTAAGCCAGAAAAGGTTTTCATTAAAAATTCTTTTTTCCACTTTCCTCTTTCTCTCTATCTGTCTGCTTAAAGCTTAGAGACATTTCATATTAATTAAGATTTATATGAAAACCATAAACACTACTTTAATTAAAAATGTCCTTGGTTAATTCTATAGTGAAACGTTTGTGCCTTTTTTAATCCATAGCAGAGAATACCGTGCTCCTTCTAATGTAACATGGTGCATTGTGTTCCAAGGAGGCGAATAACGATAAACGTAACTGAGCTAGATAAGCAGATGCCGAATTCAACCGTTATATGTGGTGCGGAGCAATGCGAAAAACTGGTAGGACATGCTGATGACATTCATGAAAGTCACAAACGATATGGGCGGAAATGTTGGCGGACGAATCGAAGCTGGCTTCTGGCTGCGCATCAGCATCACACGCAGCACACATTTGTACTCCGGACTGCAGGCTAACCAATCCTGGTTAAAGGCGGCATGGCCAATACGCGAACTCTGCGAAAGCGATTAAGACGCTATTAGTAGGATCCACAACACATGGCGCAGCATTGAAGTCTCACCGATGTGATGAGCTCATCGCCATAGAAGCACACAATGAAAACCTGCACAAGAGATGCCGCAAAGAAAATGAAATACAGCACAATGTCTTCTACGCTCGAAGCCGTGATCTGAAAACCGGCGAAGCAAATGACCAGTGAAGCGGCAAAAAAGTTGCCAAGAATCGAGAATCTGAAAATATCGTTGACCCGCTCGCTAAGGCTGTGCGAGTTAGGGAACGAGAGAGAAAGGGATAGTTATTCGATTGAAAGCGAGCGATGTAACTGCAAATATAACTGACTCGAGTGCACGCGAGTGATGTGCGGCCAAGGTGAGTAGATAGCACATATTCTCAGCATTCGAGTGCTCGGAGCCCTTGTACGGTTCCAACTGATCGGCGATATAGTTGAAATGCATGCAGAGCTGCGTTATAGTCATGATAAGCAGCAGATCAACACAGACATACGAGACACCAGCGATATAGGCGCAATGAGCCAAACTAAAATAAGTTAGCCAGTAGATGACTAAGTTGGACTTGGCATCGTACGGAAACCATATGAGGAAACCAAAATTGCGCTCGAATGTCTCGGAGCCCAGTAAGTAATAGTTGACGGTGGCCTTAAGCGCTGGATAAAAGCTAAACGACGACGTGTAGGTCATGCAGAGTATTGTGAAGATGGTCATCACGCGATTCATGTTGCGTTCATAGCGGGCGACACGATATGCACGCTGAGCCTCACGCGTGCCTGGAAACATGTCGGACAGCTCGTCGAGTAGTTCTACAAGTGTCCTACGATTGGCCGCCAAACTCGCCTGTTTGCAGTCGGCCATCAGCGAGAAGCCAATGCACGGCGCCACCGCGGTTGCTTCCAGCAACGTCGCAGTCGATCCGATGTGCTTAATAAAGTACATGATTTCACCAAGCACATATCCATTGAAAATCAAGAAACCTATAATCAAGTACAATCGCAACGATATCCTACGCACCGAGTTCTGGTCACGAAACGAATAAATATCCTCTCCGATTGTGCGATAGAACATCAACGGAAATCGTGTAAGATCCTCAAATGTACGAAGCTCGCGCTTTACTTTAGTCATGTTTAACCACTTGATGCCAACAGCTATTGCGACACTCAGTCACCAAGCTCCTGACAACGGCGCTTTTTAAGCAATCCCAACGAATCAAAAAGCAGCAGGCAGCAGGCAAACGAATCGCAACGCAACGCAATGCAACGCCACGAATCGAACACATGAAAATGTCATGAGGGAACTGCTTCACTTGCGCCGGAATAATTCATTCATAAGCTCGCAATTAAGTTATTTCATCGAACAGTGAACCGAAAAAAAAAAAATAAAAATATAAAACACCTCTGCGACACCTGCAAGAGCTGCAGGCGAACGACCGGCCGAACACACGAATGAACGAGCCTTAATCCTGTTAATAAATAACAACAACGTGCCAGTAATGGATGCCTGCGAAATTCCTTGAAAAATCATCTGTAATAGATGATAATGATGATAGCGTTGTCGCGTTCCTTGATTAATGGCTGAGCTTAGTTGAAAACTCCGCCCGCCTGCGACTCTTCCTCCTACCACTTTTCGCCCTGGCATTCGTGCGACCACCACAACACATGCAATGGAATCGTCTAAAATGTTGATGAGTCCATTCCTTAACCGTAACACGCACTGATTCAATTCGAATCTCGCAACATTCCATGCAAAATTCAACTGCAAGTGAAAAATATTTACATACCTCTGTATACATATACAGACATACATACATATGTACCCTTGCTGGGCATCACCTGTGTATATGTACGCTAGCCCTGTTGTAGGCATAGAATGTCGAATCAAATTCCAGTGTTAACATCAACAAAACATTTATCGCTCACGCCTAATTCACGATCGTCAATTGCAGCCTAACGCAGCTGGTAAATTGAAAATCGCTACCCCTTGATCTGACCTTGATTTAACCTTACAAATCTCTGACTCATCACAAAGTCGTGCACTCATTATTTCCATTTTCAAAAGTACTTTTTAACAGATGAAAAATGTTTTTTGTTTTTCTTCTGGCGAAACCCAAAAAAAAAAAAAAAAAAAAACAGCTGATTGCAGCTGTCAAGTAGGCGCAGCAACAGGGTTGGTGAATTTAAACTTGATTTGCTCTGCATAAAGCCGGCAAAATGATTTGTTTTTGTATTGCCGTATATGTATGTATGTAGGGCTGTGTGTATGTAAGAATGTATAAACATACATACATATATGCGAGCAAATCAACAGAGTAAGGGAGTCCTGGCTAGACCAAAGCTTATGTCAATCCTTGTTGTTGCCTGATTGCAAAATGCGTTACATATGCGGCATTCGCTAAGGGCAGGCGGGCCTAAATCATTTGGGAAAACTTTACATTTCGTGTTTAAGCAACCGACAGCAAAAACTGTGCCGATGGGTCGGAGCCATTAATCAATCATTCCCTTCACGTATACGTAAATAAATTTTGTGCCAACATACAATCGTGTATATGCATACATAACTACATACATGCATACATATGTGCAAGTTTGTTTGTATGTTTATATATTTATATGTATGTAAATAAAAATGTATATTTATATGCATAGACAATCATACATACATATACGTACGCAAATATATAAATAAACTGGATAAGCACAAACATAGTTAAGTATACATCTATTTTATATTTGTAAATACATCTATATATATATATATATATATATATATACTATATATATTTACAAATATAAATTAATATATACTTACATACATACATATGTGCTTACATATGCATGTAAATATGTATTTACTATAAACATGCATACCATGTACATATGTATGTATGTATGTATGTATGTATGTATGTACATATTGTATGTGTGTTTATAACAATAATTGCTCTACTGCATTTGTGCTTTTGTACTGAACCGTTAAAGCCACAACTTCGCCAACGCAAAGCGGCTGCGGCAAGTGGCCAAATTGTTTACTCCACCACGGTTTACGCTAGCCGCAAAAGAAAAAAAAAAAAAAAAAAACGAAAAAAGCGTAAACGGCAACCATGATGATGACAAAGTTAAACAAATTCTATTTTCTAATTTTCACACTACGGCGTCTACAGGCACGAAAGGCACTTAGTCGCTGCGCCTTATCAGAATATACAGTTCGGCCTTATTAAATGTGGGCGGACACGCAGAAAGACAGCAGACAGGCAAACAAGCAAGGAGGCAGACTCACAGGCAAACAGGCAAACAGACGTAACTACGGACAATTGGCAGACGTACCGTGGATACAAGTGCTCAACCAGAGGGTGATAAGTAAATACATACATACCTACATACAAGTGTATATGTGTGTATGGATGTATGTATGTGTGTACATAGCTGTGTTGAATGGTCGTACACGTCTGCGGTGAGCAATGGCATGGAGGTGTCGAGTTTTGGGTAACCTGACATCCTAGCGCAAGGCCGTAGAGTGCTAAATTCGAATTCAGTCGCTACAATAGCCGCGTTAATGGCATTGTATCTAAAGCAACACGTTAATCGCCAACATTTCGTTGTTGCCATCGTTGTGGCCATTATCGTTCTCATGCCTATGCTTTGCGTACGCTTACACACTCGCCCATGGTTTTTATTTCACTGCAGTGTACACCGACAATAATTAACGTTAAATTAGCCAAAACATTCCTCATCATAAATTCAAATTACAATCGATTTTGTCACACTTGTTCGCATACTTCAAACATTCAGCCATCCCTCGCCTATTGCACAAATCCTAAACTTATATAGCTACATATTCACCAAGCTCAATTAATTTTTCAATTTCAAAATAGCATCTTCGGAATGAGCTACTGCTTTGAAGAATAATTGACGGATACTTTGCGAAAACGTTAAGTACACGCGGCTGCCAGTCACCAACTACAGCTCCCCTGGTCGCCATCTCTTGGAATTGAGTGGTTTTTTATTTATTTAATAGCCAATTCGAAATTACCAAAATGGCGTAATTTGTAAAGAGATTCGCCAGTTGCATTTGCTACCCTATTTCTTTAGGTGTTGCCTGGACTAACTTACAACTGATAATTCACCAATTCATAGATAGCTTTACGAGCTAAAACCTTTTTGAAAATTGTCAAAATTCCACAAACCTACCCAGTTAGCCATGCAGGCTGCTGCAAAGTGTGTTAAAAAGATTGTTTTTCCAAAACGCGCATCGCGTCTGTCCCAGCATAATATAAAACGGCAAATTTTTCTCATGGTAAAGCGTCAAAAATCACTGCATACTTTTGGGGTTTGTTTTAATTGCATTTGTAAACATACATAAAAATCGGATTGATCATAATTGCTATAAAAATACATATATACATATTTGTGTGTGTCCGTATTGGTGTGTGTTTGTGTGTGTCTATCACTAATGCGTTATTTTAAAAAAAAAGATATAAACAAATCGATTCGTATATATCAAAGAATATATACACAATTATAAAGAGAAAGACCATAACGGTAATACCAACAAACAGCATGTATATCATAGACCATATTGGTGATCTGCTGTTGTCATTGCACGGCATTATTGACAAGTACAACACTTTGCTCCTGCGAAATAGCCGCTAATTCCTTAAGCCATTCGTCCATCAGAACCGCGCAGAGTGCTAAATCGCGGCTGCGATCGGTGCCACTCGTATTTGCAATAACACCCATTGAGGACATTGACTCGAGCGAAACAGGCTCCGAGCCAAAACTGCCACCACCGCCACCTACACTACCGCCTTCACCACCGCCCAGTAGTGTCGAGCCAACGCTAGTCAGCGTCATCGTTGAATGAGCTGAAAGCGTTTGCGTTGAGCCGCTTACGCTTCCACCGCCTCCTACAGAGGTAGAAGACACAGGCGATCCCTGTGATGCGTGTGTGTTTAGTACTCTGGCTTGTCCCTCAGCCGTGCCACCACTTACTGCGGTTGCCGAGCGGTCGCCCGCTTTGCTGCTGTAGCCACTGCCACGTCTTTCGACGGGCATTTGTGTTGATAGGCTCGTCTCGCAAGTATTACCCACAGATTTTGTTCGATCTGACGTTGCCGCTCCCTCTACATTCACCAAGTTGGCTACGGCGCCTGCGAAGCGAAAGAAAACTAATTTAAACAAAGCGAAGAAAAATATAATGTGGCAAAAGTTCGCGACAACTGTTTAAAATTATAAAATTCATGCAAATTTAAATATTACACAAATACAATATATACATAAATATGTATGCAAATACATTACACAATCAGACATCCTACATAGGTACGAGAAATTCCTCTAGAAACTACTTCACTGTAAGCATTATTTGATTACTAATATTCCTAATACTTGGTAAAAATTTTGACTGGTAATCAGCTTAAAACTTGTTTGTAACTATATAAAAGTTTCATTACACTAATAAAGAAAATTTGTATCAGTACGACAAATATATCGCTGTAGCCTAAATAATATTAATTCCATGTACGTATGTATGTATATGCTAACTCAATTGAAGAAAACTATTCTGAAACTAATCAACATACGTAAATTCAATATAATAAACCTTCCGACATTCCTACGTTACATTAGACTAGCCCTGGTAACTGTTACTTTTGAATTAAATTATTATCACATTTCAACTTTAGTGCATTTTTTTTGCTGTGCTCATGTTAAAAGCAAATTTGGAAAAATTGGCACTTAAAGTCAAGAGAAGCCGCATTCAAAGCAAAAGCAAAAACAAAAATATATATACACCCATATATATTCATAATTGGGCACTTATTACGCTGAGATTCACGGCATAATACAAAAGTTGAAATGTTGCTCATAAAACAAAAACGACCATGCGCCAGTAAGGTCATCCACGTAGATATACTGGCCTTTATGTCGAAATCTCAAAGTTGTTTGCGGATGGAACACGGCTTGCAACATTTTATGAACTTTCTTTTTGTGCTTAAAACAGCCATTTCGTATTTTTTCTATTGTGCACAATGATTGTAAAATTGTAGGCCTATTAAACGCACTTCTGGCAGCGCGAAAAACCTATGCTGGCACTCACCATACAACGCACAGCCAATGATGTGGAACAATCATTATAGGTTGTGTTAAACTTTATATTAAAAAAAAAAAACATAAATATAACTCACAAAATATTTATAGAAACTATATTATATAGTCGTTAATTAAGGGATGGCGTTTCCAACTATTATGTTAATTTCATTACTGACCAACACTAATAATTCTGTAAACTGTGATTAATAAAAGTATGTACATAGGTGTTTGATGATAAGAGTAATAATTGTAAACACCATCAACATCGGCAAAGCATAGAAAGAGAGGCGAGACAGCGAGTAGAGATATACGAGTAGAACATTTTTTAACAGCGATACATTAAAAAATAGATAGCAATATAGTTAATTATTCATTTAAAAAAATAATTAAAGAAGAACACATACATATTCACGTATCTACATATATTATATCAAACAATAACGATCAATCCATCAATTAATTAAACAGTCAATCAATCAAACAAACAAACAAACGTAAGCGTGACATATTTACCAGTGAAGAATGCGTAAATTTGTGATAAGCCAGATGAAGCTATTATATCGAATAGAAAATTGGACAACATAAAATAAAAGAATATAAATGTAAATAATTAATGGAGGTACATTGTATGTATATATGAAAATATGTTATTTTTTAAGTGTACGTAAGTTTTATGCACGGTTTAATGTACGATTTTTAATTTAAAAAAACAAAAACAAAAAAAGACAAAAACGATTAAATTGTGTGGCGCACAGCCGAAACGATTTCGTAGCGTGCCCAAAACCCTTAAATGTCTGCTCATCCTTATCCAATTAGTGCGTCGGTTAGATTTAAACAAAAAATAAAATACATTGTTTCAAAACTATCTGTTACTTGTGTGTGCTATGTGTTTGAGATGTGAGTGTTTGTGGTGTGTCGTGTGGTGTCTGATTTGTGCGTGTAATTTTGTTTGAGTTCTGCTCGTTTTGCATTCAACCACTTACCACTTGAAGATGGCGTGGAACTGGACACGGGCGTCATTGCCGCTGACTTGCGGCTGAACATACTTGTGATGGATTTGCTTATGCTGCGCCGCTTGTTGTCGCCCCGACGGAACGGATCGTACGCAGAGGTAGGCGTAGCCTGTACAGGTGTGCCAGCCGAAATGGTGGCATATGTCGAGCGATTCTGTTGCTGTTGTTGATTGTGTGCATTGCTATGAGACGCCGCATGCAGTGGCGAATTTTCGCTAGATTTGCGAGTGTTCATCAAACGAAATTCACGATCGATCAGATAGGAACGTGCAATGTCGATTATCTCGAGCGTGTCCTCGGTGACAGGCAGTTCCGCATCTATCTGTTGTTTAAGTATGCGCAGCACTTGGTGGAACGACGGTGTATCCGATGTAATTGCAATATCCGGACGCAGAAGCAGCGAGTGCACGAGCGGCAATGGATACCATGTTAAACGTGTAATCAGGCCGGTTAAATGTAGATTCACGTAGAGGGTATTGCTGGTGAACGTTTGTAGTTTGGCCAAGATCGCATTAAGAAAGGGACCTGTCGGCGGAAAGCATTCAAAAATGAATAAGCATGCGATCTATTTAGATTAATTATAACATGAAGGCAGTACTCACCTAGACTCACGGTGCCCTGTGCAAACAGATCTTCGGAGAAATCCAAATCACTTAATACCAAATCACTGCGGCTATTTGATATGCGCCAAGCCTCGCGTTTCGTTGTGCGTTCATTATGACCGATGTAAGCGGCGTTACTGCCACTGCTAAAGGCACTAATGGTGGCCGTCGGCGTGATCGACGAGGAGGTAGTATGATCGAGATCCGCCGCTTCGCTGCTCGGCCCAACAATGTCACTGGCATCACCGTCCTCGTCAGCTGGTCGCCATTTGAATGACTCGTAACCGCTCGACTCGCCAATCGATTGCAGGCTGTCCAATTGTTTCTTCTCGCCGCTGTCGGCATCGACGGCGATCATGTGCAGTGAGTTTGTGGTATTGAACTCGGCGAAGAACTGTTTAACCAGCTCAAAAACATGCGCATTATTGCGCTGAACACCGCGTGGCCATTTCTGATACCTGTAACTGTTAGCCCACTTTGCGCAATCCCGCTGGCACTGCGCAATACGCCAATGCGCCTCGAATAAATAAGCGTGAATATTCGCGTATAGACTGTCGCCCGTGTACAGGCCATAATAGTTCCAATTGGCGCCGATTGTCTTGCTCATTGTGGATGTCGGCGATGGTGATGGCGCCATTGCGTTCGTTGGCGCCGTTGACGGCAGTACCGTCGACATATTTACCGTTTGTGCGGACATTACAGTATCACCAAGGTTTTTGTGCTTAGTCAATTCGCGTGCGCGCTTCATCACATCGGGCGTCAGGTCTAGAAAGAATTCCGCACTTTTAGTGTACGGGTCGATTTTGTTAATCTTATGTCGGTAGGAGATGGGCACATGCTTGCCGGGTAGCATGTATTTGAGCATTAGTTCGAGCATCAGGTCCTCGCAGTGCAAGCCAAGCAGCGTGTCGAACAGCGCCATTGTGACCATGCATAGATTGGCGTCCGGCGAGTTCAGCCGCTCTACCAGTGCGTCAAGAATACGCTCCCCGTCGAACTTTTCTGTGTCCAATAGGAAGCGCACAAAAGCCCTCAGCAGACCTGGTTCCGTAATGGAACGCAGTATTAGATCCAAGTAGGACATTGCCGAAATTTGTGAATCAATGTTTGTCTGTAAATGTTTGCCATTCAAACTCTGCAATAAAGTTCAAAATTGTTTCCAAATTTCGTGGTGCGGTTAATTTTCATTGGTTCGTTCATCGGTTATGCGTTGCGTTTTGTACAATACAATTCATAAGCAAGAGAGACAGGTTTCGCACGACATAATAAGTTCAGAAAATTAAACACACAATAACCCATCAACACAAACAGAACCACAAAATTTGACAAGCGCTTACACGCTACACATAATACAGAAAATACAGTTAAGCAAAACACAAAAAAAAAAAAATACAAAAAAAATTTAAAAATTAGACACAAACATAGCACTGAACTGAGCTGAACTGTGCTGAGTTGTGCTGAACCAACACCACAGAAATGCATCGAAAACAATTTCGTGAAGAGTAAATGGAATTTATGATGCACTTACCTGTAAGATAGCTGGGCCCAGAACAGGCACAATGAATCCCTGGTACATAAAGTCCAGTAATTGGTTCTTGATCATCTCGTGCGCCACCTGAACGACTGCATTGCAGAACTCCAGGGCATTCATGAACAAGGTTAGCTCGGGTATTTCAGTGACGTCGTCCGGCGTTATTCGGTGCCAATCGATCGACGTTATTTCAATGGAATTAGGCAACCGGGAGTACAGACCACCAAGCCCGGTGACAAGCAGCGGACACATGGCCGAATATTGCGCAATATAGGTGCCAATGTTAGAGTTCTTCTGTGACAGTGCCATACAAAGCAGCAATGCATCACGTGCCTGATGACCGAGACTACCCTCCCGATGAACGTACGGTATAAGCAACGAGAATATGATAAAACTGAAAGCATTTTGAATGGATTATTTCCGCTTGTCAGTTTAAAAACATTCCTTCATGATACTCACTTTGTCGTTGTACCGCTCTTGGGCTGTATGGCGCTCGCATGCTGTGCATGCTCCTGCACTTGAGCCTGCGCCGAGAAAAAGAAAAGATCCAATAGGTGCACGTTTTGCATCAATACCACGCATAGCTGGTTTAAGAGTATGACCAAACGTTTCTCTAAATCGGGTGGAAATATCTCACCCTGGCTGGATGCAAGTATCTTCAGTAGCGGCCGCAGAAACGGCTCGTGGCAGAGCAACTGATGTCGCGAATGGCTAACAAGCAGCTCGTACAACTTCAGCTGTTCCAAGCGCACAGCGTTAGCATAGCGGCCAGTTGTGCAGCCCCATTCATAGAGTTTGTCGAGCAGATTCTCGCTGAGCATGAATTCGAGACATGGCGCTGGTGGCGCCGCCGCATCCGATGTTGGCAGTGCTATTTTATTGCAGTGATGCAGTTCAACCAGTAGCAATGTGACCATAAAATCCAAATGTGACACTACACCCAAGACGTCATCGTGCGTGGGTGGCCTATTCGGTAGCTCCGAATGCTGAATTATATCGTGTGCCTGTTGCCAGTGTTTGCAGAAACTATCATAGCAGGCACGCGGATCACAATCAGTGGCCGTGTCTATAGGGCGCTGACGCAAGTTCATTGGCTGATGTGCTATGCTGCCGCCAGGCCCTCTATCGCTACCAGTGGACACTTTTGGAGCTACGTTGCTGCTTCCACTCCTAGTCAAACTGTGCCGAAGTGGACTCGATCGTAGCCAGCTCATTTCAGACTCTTAGACTTAAATTATATTATTGTAATACGTTTCCAAGATGCGCAAAATTGGCCAGGCACTTTTTGGCATGTGAACACTATGCAACAACTGCTTCTGCTGATGTCCCTATTATTTATTCGTTATGTTCTATTATTCTTTTTTTTCTGTGTTGTACAAGTGAATTTTTCTTTCATACTACGTTTGGTCAAAAGCTAAAAAAAAAAACCAACAAAAATAGAAACAAATGGCAAACACAAATTAAATCAAATAAAGATAAGGAAACATTACTAATTGTATGCGAATGCGAATATGGTTTGTAGGGCGGATATACTAACAAAAAGAATAAAATTTGGCCCAATGAGTAGTAGTTGACCGACTGGAAGTCGAAATTAAATGCCACTGCAGCAGTAATCAACACAAAAACAAACTGAATTTATAAATAAATTTTAGAAATCTAATGCATCAGTGCGTTTTTGTAATTGTGTCGTCTTATGTTGTGTTGTTGTTGTGCTGATTATTGCTGTTGTCTTTGCTGTTGTTGTGACAGAGTCTTATTACTCACCCGTGTTTGTTCGATTGTTTGGCAGCGTTAGTTTCTCGCACAGCATCACATCAGCTGCAGAAGCAGATTTTAGTAACTTTCATTCGATTAAATGAACTTCGCCTACACATAAATAAATTGGTTTCTTTTTTACTTTTGCTAATAAGTGAACCACTGAACACAGAGTTTTTTATGTGGGACATATAAAATCGTCAACAACGCGCAAAAAAAATAATTTCCAATTCAACTAATGCCAATGCATTTTAGAAATTCTATATCTATTATATTTAACAATAATTTAAGCTATTAACCAATTAAATACGATTTTAAGACATATAATGTATATATATTTATTTACACACACAAAAAAAATTATTTTCTATTTTATAGAAAGTAATGAATTATGCAAACAGTGTTGACCAACGTTGCAACAATTACATTACATTAGGGATGGATTCAACAGTTGT
>JBAMBQ010003560.1:0-45542 GCA_037044495.1 Stegana nigrithorax
TGTGAACAATTCAATTCAGTGAAAAAGGTGTGTTTGAATTAGTTCACACAATCGAATAACTACTGTGTTATGTAGACGTTTTGAGATATTTTTAATTGTTTTTCTTTTTTTCTTTTATACACTGTTCCAAAAAATGGTTGTTGTGCAAATTTATGCAACGATCAGCCGGAAATCCCATTTACTAAAAAAAAACCATTTATTCTCAAAATGTCGTTACCAAATTATGGATATATTAGTTCTTGATACTGTCCGATCTTACAACTCATTATTATGTCTTTCAGTTCACTATATACTATATCTGTCATAGAAACGATCGGCGGAAAAACAACATTTACTGAAAAAAACTTTTTTGTTTATAAAGATATCTTTACCTTATATTGGATTTGATGATTTTAAGTAATATTCAATCACATTCCTGAATATGATAAATATCGGTTTACTATAACATATAGCTGCCATAGGAACACAACATTTTCTGAGAAAACTTTTTTTAAGAAATCGTTATCAAATTATTGGACTTGATAATTTTAGGTAATATCGAGTCATATAAAATTAGCGCACATAACACAAGTGACTGCGAGAGTAGGACAAGGTACGCCCCCGGGTTGTAGAGCCAAAAGTGAATGAATGAATGAATTATGTAATGGTATCGATAAGAAAACAAAATTTTTTTTTTTTATTAAATTAAATAAAACAAAAATTCTGTTTAATAACAAATTTTATGCATGTGAATGTTAGTGCATCATATAAATTTAGAAATCATATAAAAAAAAGCCATTTTGCTATAACGTCATAAATATAAAATGGCTGCGCTCTAATGAGAACGCAACACAACTATAATGAGCGTGAGTGATTTTTATATAACCTTGGCGTCACTTTCTGTTTATTATACAATGATTTAAGGTAATGTTTTTTTGGATGGAAAGAAACGGCTATATTAGATATATTAGCTTTATTATTTAATTAAAATTTGAACAAGGCATCAATGAGAATTTGATATTTGATTGTAATTTTTTTTTGTAGGCAATATTTTTGACAAATGGTTGCATTTCAAAACAGACCACGGCGCATTGTGCTATAGAGTTGTCCACCTTCTGCATGGACGATCCTTTCATTCACTGACTCACTAACAGAGTAACGATATATGCTTAGATTTCTTATACAACCAAAAAACGTACAAACAGATTTAACGGCGATTTAAAAATTTGTTTACATATAATGCAATTTTTGGGTTTCTTGTGCAAGAAATTTTTAATTGCTGACAACTCTGTTTGGAAAGAGCGCCAAAATCATATATCGGTAAAATAACTGCAAATCGTGGGTTGTAATTAAAACTGAACAATGTTTACTTGTTGTTATCTATGACATTATTAAATGATCTTATGTTTTTACCCCGAAGTTACCCTTCGGAACTCTTTTTTGTAAACAAACAGCAAACACCCGTTTTTAAATTTTTTTAATCAAACTTTCACTTTCCTTTCTTAATACTCGCTTCTGCTTTTATAAATTTTAATTGCATACTTTTTGACTTTTGATTGCCTTATAATTTTTCAGTTAATTTTTAATATTTTTAACTTTTCTTTATCCATTTTTTTTTTTTTTTTTTTATATACAAGTATAAATTTTTAATTTTGGTTTGTTGTTACGCGAAGTGTAAAAAGGCACTCGATGATGTCACCGCTTCGGTATTGTGTTGGATTTGTTACAACCATGCACATGTCATTTGTGTGTACCATATCATTGTATTTACATTTGCGAATACCTTCTTCTTCTTCTAGGTATTCTTCTTCTAAAAATAATAACATCGTTGTTTTTGTTGAAATATTGATATTCATTATACTAATGTGTGTGGGCAAGTTAATGCAACATTGACTAACAGCACAGAGACTGTTAATCATATAGAGGCCGCATCTCATACAAGTTGAAATTTTTGTTCGTGGGCGCCTTTAAAGGCGCCCAAAATTCTGTTGGGAGTACCATAGTGCTTTACTACTCTGACTTTTCATTTTCGTTTGATTTGATTGGCCTAGCTCATATAAGTTTTTTTGGTGCCAACTGCCATTTTGTTCGCATTGCAAGAATGTAGTTTATGTTGAAGTGGACGAGTGTGCAAATTTCTTGCTGCAGACCATCCTATTGCTTGCTACATTTTATGAGTGCTTGGTATGAAAAGGCGCTGGTCGACGGTACCGTCTGAAATACATGAGTTTGTGTGTGCGTGCAGAAAAGAATTTATCATGATTTTGAAGTTTTGACTATTTCTATGTCTATTAAATATATTTTTTGCTTTGTGTTGCTGCTGATTCTTTATGTCAAATGAATTTCATTCTGTTTTTCATGTGTGCCTGGTATAAAAAGGCCGTCGTATTCAATTTGTGTATGCATTTGGACACCAACACCATCAGTAATGTGTATACACACACAAATAAGCGAATTTGTCATGATTTTAGAAATTTTAATTGTCTAGCTATATTATTTTTCTTGCTTTTTGTGAAATATTAGCTCTGCTTCTTCATTCTTACTGGCATATAAATTCTCAACGCTGCTTCTTCACTCTTTCGATGTGCGCTTGAAAAAAGTCAATAGAATATTTCGCACTAATCATGCATTATTTGTGAAAATAATTATGTGCAAAATACATTTATTAAAATATGGTGCAATTATTCAGTTCATATGGAACAAAAGTTGGGCTGGCGTTGAACTGAACTGCAGTTGAATCGAAACACCAGTTCGTTTGACTTGTAGAGAAGTGCTAAGACACTTCAATAAGGAAATTGCAGGCTGACTACACAAAGTATGAATAGTTGGTGGAAGATTAATTTTGGTCTTTTACTATTCGCTTCAAATGTGTCTTCTTGTAAGATGTCGATAAATATGAATGAATGATTTTAATATAATTTCCATTTGATATGCATAGTGACCAACTACTTGACCTACACGTGGCATAGCCAAAATTAGCCAATTTTAAAACGCACATCGGCGCAACAACTAAGCGCATTGCGCATGCACACACTTTGCGCAGTGCACAAGTGCCTTTAGCAATTGTAATATGGATCGGTTTTCCCACATATTGTCCTTCCTAAATTTAAAGCTTCAAACAATAACACTAATATACCATCCCAACTATATTAAATAAAAAAATTCATCATTTGCGTGTAATATTTTCATTGAATTTTAATTCATAATACCAGGCGATCATAATTGCAAAAAAGCAGAATCAGCAAGCAACGAAAATCATCAGAGCAATTTTGGGCTCCATAGCATTTAGGCGAGGGGAACAAGCATAAGGGAAGCAACACAACACACGAAAGCGCACACAAAAAAATCACAGAACAAACGATTGTCTAATGTCACATTAGTGCAAGTAGCACATTGTGACGTGCGAGAGCGAGAAACAAATGAAATGCGATCGCATTTAGGCAAGGAGTACAAATTTTTGCGGGGAAAGAAGTGTCAATTACTAAGGAAGACAAACGACTACCGTAGGCAGTGTGAGCGTAAGCAACACATTTAAATGAGGAAAAGGGACAACAAGAGAACAAGCAAAGCGAAGTCAGACAAGACGCCCAGTTTTCGCTTCGTCTTTTACCCTGCCCGGCGGCACCTAGTTTGAAAACTTAACAGTGGTCGTAACATTGCTCTGGTGCAGTATCTATTTATAAGTTGTCTCTGCTAACAGCGTCAATCTGTAAATTAACATTCAGAAATTCTCATTGACGAGAATCTGAATTTGTGAGCAGGGAAATGCACAGTGTGAATCTGTAAATTAACAGTGCTGCAAACATATGTGAAGCAGAGTTGTCAGAACATAACAGCAGCAGCAGAGTCAATTATTTGAAAACAAAAAAAAACGATTTCAGCTTACAACTCTATAAGCGAAAGTGCCTTTCTTGTGTGGATAATAATAATAATTAAATTTGTGAACAAATAGGGTAAAGGGTATATTAAAATTGTGAAAATGTATTTAACGGGCAGAAGAAGGCGAGGTAGACCCCGTAAAGTATATATATTCTTGATCAGCATCGAAAGGCGAGTCGATCTAACCATGTCCGTCTGTCTGTACGTCTGTATGAACAAACGCATCTCGGAAACTGGTAGAATCGTTTACAGCCTTGACAATAATGGTCGTGTCCCGACTGCCGCGTTTCCAAAACTAATTTTTCCAACTTTGTGATGATTTCGTGTAATGCTTTTTCGGAGTTAGCTTAGCATTATAAACGGTTAGGCGATAAGCTTGTAGTTTATAAAAAATCTGTTGAAGAGTACAAATGTGTTGATTTGTCTCCTAAACAGACAAAAGTCAAATCTTCAAAAAATACCTCCTGTGACAATTATTAGTGCTAATGATAGCGCAAGTTATCCTAGTTGTTCAAATCGAAATAGTGACCAGATGTATTCAACTCCTCTTTCAGTTTCTCCTCCAGTTTCTCTTGTAATACAGTTCTGGCCGAATATTTCGCCGAATTGCTTAAAACCGACTTTTGGCCAAGCATTTGTATTGTGCGTAAGTATGATTATAGAGATCGGAATAAAGTACCACCTGTTATAGCTTATACAGGAACTAACTGTACCAAAAATCTCAAAAAAATGCGGCAAAACAGAAAAAAAAGTTTATAATTCTCAGCTGCCCACTTTGTTGGTATCGTTTCAAATTCTAAACTTAAAAGGTTTTTTTTGACAGTTTTTCTATTGATTCTGATATTATTGATTTTTTGAAACGTGGCTCCGTTATTGACTCAGATATTTTTAATAGGAATTTTGTTAGTTTTAGGACAGATCAGCCCTAATAGTGATGGTGTGTTGAATCGCTTTTCTTATTATATTGAGTTTTTTTGTGTAAAAGTTTCAATTGTATTCTTCATGCAAATTTGTTGATACAATATTATTTGATTCGATGGAACAAATAAATGTTATTATGAAAACGCGCCACAAAGTTTTCATTGCGTAGATTTAATTCGATATCTATCCCTGAATATAGTTACCACCCATTCTATATTAATCTATAAAATTGCAGTGTCACGATGTTCCATTATGAAGAGATAGTATACTTTTTATTAAATTCGGTTAATAAATATGGCCGTAATAGTTTAATTATTAACGCAGTAATCACTGCTTATACTTTTCGTAACACAACAACAACAGAATTTAGACTAACATGTGGTAATTATACTCACAAAAAACAAGTGCCTATGCTCTTTTCTTACGCATTGAGCCAACTGCCTTTAAAAGATGTAACAAAACTATTCATGCAAACAAAATATAATTTTAAAGTTGTTTAGATCAATAAACCCTATTAAGCGGTCTGTGGCAGGACAACGTCTGCCTGGGTTTACTAGTTAAGAGTAAATTTAAACGTACCGGTTTGGCAGTTGATTACGCAAATTATAATGTCTCGCGATATAATCTTACTCACCCTAATAAATTTTGCCATAATTCATACTTAATTAACGTTAAATTGAGTATTAAGTCTGATCCAAAATTTTTTAATACTTAATAGATTCAAAACGCAGGTCTAATACTAAGTCTAAGCAAGAGGTGTTCTTGACTTTATTGCGAGATGGTCTAAAGAATTTAATGATCTTTATATCACCAAGCAGCTTCTAACTTCTTTAGTTCGTAGTTTTAGAATATGATTTATGTATTTAAAATCTCCAACTCATAGGTTATTCTGACCGTATTTATTCCGTCCAAAAACAATTTTTACTTTTTGCTTTACGAGGATTAAACTGGAATTCTGCAATTCGTCCCCCTTCATACCATTGCTGCCTAATTGATTAATCTTCCTACCTCAGCTAGTCGGAGATCCGTGTTAAATATCCTTTTTCTTCATAACCTGATAAACAGAAAGGTTCGTTCTCCTTATTTTCTCGAGAAAATAAATAAACAAGATGTTTTTTTTTACCCATTAGACTAAACAGGACATGATAATCTTTCTTATTGCATGATCCCTTTTATGTTATGTGTTTGGGTTAAAATTCTATCATTGATTTTCCAACAAAGCCTCTTTTCATACTTTGAAATCTTTTCTTACGCGTAGATTTAATAAAATTAGTTCGAATTAGATACTCATTTAAATTTTTACTATAATAAAACTAAGTTTAATTTAGTTTTTTAGTTTTATTATAAAATTTGTTAGCGTAATCAAGAAGTAATATTATTTGTCAAGTAGATAAAGCAGCTTTTGATCATTATCGGTGGTAGCTGTGGAAAAACCACTAGGTCTATTTCGTCCTCTTGTTTGGTAGTGTGCTACCACAATGCCTGCGAAAAAAAAAAAACAAAAGAAAACACTTCAAGTCCTCGTCACGTCTGACCGCCCTGAGCATATCCGCCTTTAAATTGACTTGATAATAATAGCATCTGGCTTAGTGTGTCTTGATTGCTTACCGTAGTGGACGGTTCCATCACTTGGTTTAAACGGAGCGGCGGAAGAAAGGTTAGCCGTTTAGTTGCTGTAGGTGCAACTTTTTACCAAACTGATGCTGGCAAAGGCGAGGCACTTCGCATGTGTGGCTCTGTGTGTTGGCGTCAGTCAAGAAGTAGACCACAATACCATTCTAATCTCGTTTGAGAACTGCCAACCCGGATGAAATCACCGATTGAGACAAATTGGGGTTGCCACACATTTAATACTAGCTAGCCATATTTTTTAAACCATAATTAATTAACTAAATTACAAATAAAACTAGAAAGGCAGGGCTATAGTCGGGCGTAACCGACTATAGAAAACCCTGTACCGAAGCCAAATCTTAATATATTTTTTAGTTGCTTTAATATTTTGTATTCATTATGTAAGGATATCTCAAGAAAAAAAATTTTTTTTTTTGTAAAAGCCATTTTTCGGCCGATCGTTCCTATGGCATATATATGTTATAGTGCACCGATATTTATCATATTTAGATATATGATTTGAATTTACTTAGAATCCATAAATCCAAAATTTGGTAACGATATCTTAATAAACAAAAAAGTTTTTCTCAGTAAATGTTGTTTTTCGGCCGATCCTTCCTATGGCAGCTATATGTTATAGTCAACGGATATTTATAATATTCGGGAATATTATTGGATATTACTTAGAATTGGTAAATCCAAAATTTCATAACGATTGCTTAATATACAAAAAAGTTTTTCCCAGTAAATGTTGTTTTTTGGCCGATCGTTCCTATGGCAGCTATATGATATAATGAACCGATATACATAGTTTTTAGATATGTGATTGGGCATTAGGTAAAACAATTAAATCCTAAATTTGGTAAACATATCTTAAAAAATAAAGCGGTTTTTGTTACTAAATATGGCTTTTCGGCCGATCATTCCTATGGCAGCTATATGTTATAGATCGAATATCGAAAAAAAAAAATAAACTCGTTATGCCTATGGATTGGCAGAGTCTTCGTGCAAAATTTGGTGGTTGTAGGTCTTACCGTTTCCGAGATCCGTGCGTTCATACGGACAGACGGACAGACGGACATAGCTATGTCGACTCGCCTTTCGATGCTGATCAAGAATATATATACTTTGTGGGGTCTGCCACGCCTCCTTCTGCCTGTTACATTCATTTGCACAACTTTAATATACCCTTTACCATTTTTTGGTACAGGGTATAATTAATAGGCTAATTGAAGTTGACATATGACATAATGGCTTTCAATCGAATCTATTTACCCGCTGAAAATATTTTGAGCGCAGTGCAATAGCTTTAAATCAACTTGGCGAGTATTCACTGTGAAAAACGTAAATGATGGCTCTTATTTCCAATAGATAAATCTTTCACGGTCTATACACGCGCCAAACAATGTGTACAAAACAAAGCGAAAAACGATAACAAAAACCTTTTCTATGTGCGTTGGTACTTTGGAAACACAAAAATAGTTTTAAAAGTTTACGATGGGAAATTTGTAAGAAACAATCATTGCAAATTTTATTTATTTTTACATAAAACAGTATTTTCTCGTCTTATACTACATGTGTGCCGGTTTTTATGTGGATTTTTACACATTTGTCATGCAATTAGTGTAACAATATATAATAACAAAAAACAGAATTAAGTGTTGTCCCATTTGATACTGAATGACACAAAATCAGTTGCACATTTGCATTAATTTATCAAATTTTCAATAGCGAATCAATGTCGAATTTTGATCCAAAGCCAATCGCGGGTGGGATCTATTGGAATGCATGATTCTTTAGACAGCAATAATATCGAAAGAAAAAAGATTATCTCACAAGATATGTCTAAGTTAGAAGACTTAATAATATAATAATTATTATATGTCCTAAAACACAATTTCTTCTCTAAATAAATACTTGTCATCAATTGCTATGAATTCATCGAATCCTAACCGATAAATGACTTTTAACTGATTAAAAATTGAAATTCATCTATATCACCATACTCAAAAAGCGCTTTTACTGCGATGGCAGCCACGACGAGCTCATTATTGTATGAATTGACAGGTGACAACAATATTGGTCTCGTGATAGTCAAAAATGGAGCTCTCATCCTTTGCAATCAATGCCAATATTTACATAACAGGTGGGGTGAAAAGTTCGTAGGCTGATATATAAATGGCGCTACTAGTATCAAATTCCCAAGATTTTTAGTTAGCCCTAACATTCAAAAGGAAGCTGTTAAAATTGCATGATATTCCATTCAGAAGTTTGTGAGTTTTTGTGCTAAGAGTGACTACTTTTCTGATTTTCAAAACAGTGGATCAAATATAATTTCGTGATTTAATTAAACACTGCTTCTTGATGGGACAAAATACCGTTCAAGCGAAGCAATGGCTTGAAAAGTGTTATAAGGACTCCGTTCCATCAGAAAAACAATAAAACGTTGGTTTTCTGACTTCAAACGTGTTCGTGGCGACACCGATGATGCATAACGCAGTGGGCGTCCAAATGAGATGGGAACACCAGAAACGGTTAAGAAAATTCTCAAAATGGTATTGGATGATCGACGACTGAAGGTGCGTGAGTTAGGTGAAATTATAGGCATTTCAAAAATTGCTGTACACCGTATATTAACCGAAAATTTTAAGATGAAAGAGCTGTGTGCAAGATGGTTACTGAGTTTGCTCACTGTTGACGTGTCACAAGTCAATTAAAACAATGGCAAAACTACATGAATTGATCTTCGAATTGCTCCCACATCCACCGTATTCACCAGATTTGGCTCCCAGCGACAACTGGCTGTTCGCAGACCTCAAAAAAATGCTCACCGGTAAGAAATTTCGCCCGAATGAAGAGGTTATCGCTGAAACTGGGGCCTATTTCGGGGTCAAAGATAAATCGTTCTACAAAAGTGGTATCGAAAAGTTGGGAAATCGCTATATCCGTTGTGTCGATATCGAAGGGAACTATATTGAATATATAATCAAATTCTATGAAAAAAAATTTTTTCTTTGCTAGCATACGAACTTTATACTCCACTTATTATGTTAGCATTTTTTGAAAAGAAAATTTTGAAATTGTTATCTCCATGACATTAATTAATCACTCTAACTCTAAGTCTTAACTTTGAAACAGTTTCAAATTTTGGGATGGATACTAGTATAATGTAAAGGGTGATTTTTTAAGCGTAGTTTTTTACAAAATCGAATAAAATACTCAAATTTGCTTAAAATACAAAATTTTTTTTTGTTTTAAAGACAACATCTTGTAATTGTTGTCCGCGGCTCCGTTTCAAATGGTCCATTCGGAAGGTTCAATAACGTTTCTTCCACCAGCCCATAAACCAAACCAAACTGTCTTTTTTTCAAGATGCATCGGTAATTCTTGTATAGCATGTGGCTGTTCATCACTCCGAATGCGACAGTTTTTCTTATTTACGTATCCGTTGAGCCAGGTCGATTATGACGACCATAATATGGTCGTAACAAACGGTGCACATTTTTAGCAGAGCACGAATTTTGATAATAAATTTCAATAATTTGCAATCGTTGCTCGTTTGTAAGTCGTTCTATGATTAAATGGCAGAGTATACTGAAAACTTTTCTCTCTAACAGGCGACGTTTGAACGCCATTACTAACCAGTGCTGCCAAAATGAAAAACTTAACTCTTAAAAAATCACCCTATATATGAAGTAGGAAACAACCAAAGCAATTGATTATTGCATTCTATTATCACCGCTGCACAGTAGTACAACATCGGCAATAAAAATTATAGAAATCATTTCTAATATACATATTAGTGGTCACTCATATTACTGGCGTGATACCACAATGTGCACAACAACAACAACATTCATATAAAATGTGTCTCGAAATATTTTAATGTTTTCACCCTTATTAGCAGCAGCTAAGCAAGGCAACGATCTATGAGTATTACACAGCAATATGTGTGTATACGTCTGCCACTTGAAATGTTATCTGAGCGAAATCTACTCTCTCGTTTATTTGCTTATTATTTCATAGATGAGTAAATTTTAATTTCGCTTACGAATCAGTACAATCAGTTAAGCATTTTTATCTCTCTCTTACTCATGCGTAAGCAATCATTCTTTATACTGCAGGAGACCACGCACAAGACAACGCGCATTGTTTTGTGCGTTTACCCACTTCGTCTCTGAAGCATCTAACCTTTGATTTCTGTTCTTACCTTACAAGAAAATATCAAATTCTGATTGATGCCTTGTTCAAATATTAATTACATTATAGAGCTATTATAACTAATACAGTCGATTCCTTGATATTCCATGCAAAAGCATCATGCCTTTGATTTCTGTCACGGTTTTTTGGACTTACACCACGCTAAAAAATTTTCACTTCAAAAAAATGTTTGTTTCAGAGCATATCACATTGTAAAAATGCTTTGCGTAGTCATGTATGCTCTAGTCGACTTTACGGGCAATACGACGTCCAAATACGTTGCTCTTGGTCCCTACTAGTGACATGCAGTGAACGTTGAAAAAGATGGACAACTAGATAACCGTCTTAGCACAAGCTATGAAAAAAATACATGATGATACATAAGAAATAAAATAAATAAATTTTATAAATAATAACACCAGTATTTTTATACCCTGTACCAAAAAATGGTAAAGGGTATATTAAAGTTGTGCAAATGTATGTAACAGGCAGAAGGAGGCGTGGCAGACCCCATAAAGTATATATATTCTTGATCAGCATCGAAAGGCGAGTCGATCTAGCCATGTCTGTCTGTCTCTCCGTCCGTCTGTATGAACAAACGGATCTCGAAAACGGTAAGACCTACAACCACCAAATTTTGCACGAAGACTCTCTCAATCCATAGGCATAACAAGTTTATTTTTTTTTTTCTATATTCGTCCTATAACATATAGCTAACATAGGTACGATCGGACGAAAATCTACATTTAGTAACAAAAATCCTTTTGCTTTTCAAGACATCTTCACCAAATTTTGCATTTAAAATTTTTAGCTAATGACCAATTACATATTTCAATACTATATATATCGGTTTAATATATCATATAGCTGTCATAGGAACGATCAGCCGAAAAACAATATTTATTGAGAAAAACTTTTTTGTTTATTAAGATATCGTTAGCAAATTTCGGATTTGACAGTCTTAGGCAATATCCAATCATACTCCTGAATATAATAAATATCGGTTTACTATAACATATAGCTGCCATAGGAACGATCTGCCGAAAATGGCTTTTACTAAAAAAAAAAATTTTGTTTTTGTTTTGGATTGGGAACAGGTTTTTCTATAGTCGGTTACGCCCGACTAGTGCGGACTGTATGTAATTTTGTATGCAAATACCTTTTAGCAAATGCTGCCATCTTAGCCCTCACACTCTGGGCTCTTATTCCGCCTCTGATACTTATTTCTTATGCTTGTATTTATACATACTTAAACGATGAATACAAGTTTGCTGACGATGCTGTGAGCGTCTAACGCAAGACGTTGGCTTGAATCTCATAAGGGTGCACCTTGTATCTTTAACTGATCCACAAAAAGTTTAAGTTCTATATATACTAAATCAGAAAATATGTGAGTTTGTACATAAATGCATGTACACCTATAGCAATGTGAGCATTGACTGTTCTTTGAATGGTTTGATCGGTCGACCGCTAAATAACGGTATGGTCTTAGTCAAAAAACACAAAAAGAAAAAGTACGAAAAAAAAAATAAATAAGTGTTTTCATTTAAAACGCTTTAAGCACTTGTTCTCTGACCCAAAAGGCACATCATGCTTCATAGGAAAAATATAGGGAATAGTTACGAAAAGGATAATGAGTATTTAAAATTCAGCACAGTAGACCAATAACAGTGAAAATAAGTTGAATGCGTTAGTAGCCAACTGACTAAAATGAATTTGCTGAGTTAATGTTTGACTTTGATGTTAATTATAATGCGAGGAGTAGATCTCTTTATAAATAATGTCGCATTTAGCAAGATGCAGTAAATAAACTAGAAAGGCAGGGCTATAGTCGGGCGTAACCGACTATAGGAAACCCTGTACCCTATCGAAAACTGAATATATTATTTTGTTCCTTAATATTTTTTATTCATTATGATAGGATGTTTCAAGAAAAAAAATTTTTTTTTAATAAAAGCCATTTTTTGGCCGATTGTTTCTACTTCAGCTATATGCTATAGTAAACCGATATTAATAATATTCAAAAATATGATTGCATATTACTTCAAATCATCAAATCTAAAATTTGTTAACGATATATTTATAAACAAAAAAGTTTTTCTCAGTAAATGTTGTTTTTCGGCCGATCGTTCCTATGGCAGCTATATGTTATAGTAATCCGATATTTATCATATTCAGAAATATGATTGGATATTGCTTAAAACTATTAAATCAAAAATTTGGTAGCGATATCCTTACAAATAAAAAAGTTTTTCTCAGTAAATGTTGTTTTTCGGCCGATCGTTCCTATGACAGCTATATGATATAGTAAACCGATAAACATAATTTTCAGATATGTGATTGGGCATTAGGAAAAACTGTTAAATCCAAAATTTGGTGAAGATATCTTGAAAAACAAAAAGGTTTTTGTTACTATACGTGGGTTTTCACCCGATCGTTCCTATGGCAGCTATATCTTATAGGTCGAATATCGAAAAAAAAATATATATACTTTATGGGGTCCGCCACGCTTCCTTCTGCCTGTTACATACATTTGCAAAACTTGAATATACCCTTTACCATGTTTTGGTAAAACACACACATCCCAAACGCATCGCTTCCAGTTTGATTTTTTCGCTACTGTGAAGGAATTTACGCAGCAACTTGCCTTTTTTATGGGTCACTGAAACGATTTTATCTGAAGCTCATTTCGAAACATGGCAAGCCAAACCATTAAATTATGCTTAAGTAGACAGCCATTAATAATGCTTCCACCGTGGACTTAGCAAATTAGTTTCACAGAGAAATGAATAGCGTTGACAGCTTAATCTCACAGTTAATTATAAAATTTGGCAAAACAGCCATTTTGTTCTTTATCCTGTCCTTTTTATACCCAGAACCAAAAAGTGGTAAAGGGTATATTAAAGTTATGCAAAAGGATGTAACAGGCAGAAAGAGGCGTAGCAGATCCTACAAAGTATATGTATTCTTGATCACCATCGAAAGGCGAGTCGATCAAGTCATGTCTGTCTGTCTGTTTGTGTGAACAAACTGATCCCGGAATCGGTTACACTTATAACCACCAAAGTTGGCATTAAGACTCTCCAAACTATAGGCAACGATCAGCCGAAAAACCACATTCACTGAGAAAAACTTTTTTTGTTTATTAAGATAAATCAATATTTAATTTAGTACATAATTGTCGAAAATATCCAAACATATACCTGAATAATAATTATCGGTTTATAATAAAATATAGCTGCCATAGGAACGATCGGCCGAAAAATGACTATTACTTCGTTTTTTCAGATTTTAAACAGGGTATTCTATAGTCGGGCACACGCTTTCTACCTTTCTAGTTTTGTGTTGTATTTTACAACATGCATGTGTATTTTATGTGTATGTAAGAAAGTGCAAAGACAAAAAGTGAGGTTGAAAAATTTGTAAGACTGTACTTGCAGTCAAAGTCTGTGTTGGTGGTTGCGTTGGTATTTATATTGGGTTTGCTGTTAGTAAGCCTCAGCCTGTGGCAAACATATTGGATTTGAAATATCTATCTTTTTTAGGATATACATACGCAAACGCAAAAGCACATGCTCCAAGAAATATTTAAATTTAGTTCAAATAATTTTTTATTAAGGTTAAAGTAACTTTAATCCGGTTTGCTGTTCTTGTAATCCCTTCGAAACCGCAGAGGGAGTGAGAGAAAATTAAGGAACATTGTCTGTCTCTTCATCAAACATATTACTTCCACATATTTACATATGTACATATATTTGAGTGAGTGTTTTAAAGCATACACATCAATTCGTGTTACACGTGAGCTTTTTTGCTTTTAAGCAAAGAGGAAAACAAAAAAAAAAAACAAAAAAAAAAAGAAAACAAAAAACAGTTTCTCTGTAATTTACGCAACTCTTAATGCAAACTTATTAAATATTGAGCAAACAAATTTAGAAAATCCTTGAATTTTATGCTGCCACAAAAAATAAAATCAAAATTTGGACTACCTTGGAAGGCTAAGGTGACTCAAAAGTGTAAGCGAAAAATATTTGGGACAATTCATCTTCCAAAAATCGAATCCAGATGTAAACATAGCTTAAAGGCTTAGGGTGGATTTATAATATTCTTCATTATTATACTATTGTAGTCATTATTATTATATTTTTTCTTAAGTCAACGCGATTGGTTTTGTCAAAGTAATCAGGTTAATTGATAATAATAAACATTGGCTTATTTCGAAAAGAAACTTTGGATGCCAAGGAAATCATTGTTTATCACAATTGCTAAACATATTTTTTTTTATAATTTCGGTTTCAGCGAGTTCAACTTTGGTATTGACAAATCTAATTAACACAAACACTAATTAAAATAAAGACTGCTATAAGTGGCTATGCCGTAGTGAATTGTGTGACGGTTTACTATACATGTGAACCGTGTTCAATTCTTGACACAGGAAACATCAAAATAACAGATCAAAAATTTTTTTATACATTAGCCGTCCTGTCACATTCTACTGGTAACAGATTTAGAGTAAACTCTTGTCAATAAGAAGCTCTCAAATAATACCGTTCAAAATCATCGAAAAACAGGGTAGTCCCAGCCATTTGAGCATAAAATTAATGTACACAACAGAGGTGACTGCCAGAGCTAGGCCTAAACTCCTAGAAGTTTTTCAGTCAAGAAGTCACGGCTAATGTGAAGCCTGGTAGTAGATGAATTACTAGTTGAACTAAGCAACAATGGTTTGTCGGTGCAAGGCTATGCTGACGACTTAGTCATATTATGTAGAGGGAAATTTGAGGATACTCTAAGTGATAGAATCCAACTAGAAATAAAACTAACGAAAAAGTGATGTGTCAAAGTGGGGATGAACATTAATCCAGCAAAAACCACTATTGTACCCTTCACAAGAAAATACAAGTTAAAGCATCTCAAACCAACCAGCCTAGATGGAATAGAGACAGCACTGAAAAAAAGGTTCTATGTATAATTTTCGACCAGTGATTGCTGTGGAAAGCACACATAAGACAGTTGGCAAAAAAAAAGCCATGAGGGTTTTTAGGACTTGTAAATCTCTCGCAGGGAAACGCTGAGGTTGCACACCGAAAATTCTGCGATTTATCTACATAGCTATCGTCAGACATTACATTACGGGGGTTACAAAGATTAGCGTATGCATTAAGGGAGCAATGCGGATATACCCCATGGCATCTATGGAAATTATCTTAGAATTTACACCTCTTCACATTTACATACAGTCCCAAGCGGCGAGAGCAATTCTGAGAATGGCAAAGTACAATATCAGGGCAGGAGACCACCTGAGCCGCAAGAAACTCGTCAGTCTTGCGGAACAACTCTCTGATACAATGATGCAGGGGGATGACATACAGACAAAGTTCAGCTTTGTCATACGATTTACAACTGAACTTAGTAACAAGAAAATGTGGGAATCAAATGTGGCTATATCAAATACTTATCAGATAAACCAGAATTTAATAACATGATACACAGAGGAGGGAGCCAAGGCAGGTGTTTGCGGGCCGAGAACTAAATACCCGGAAGCATTAGCAAGAACGTCACCATCTTTCAGGCGGAAATATACGCCATCGACAGTTGCGTTCACTTTAACCTTGAACGTAACTTTAGGAACAGGAAAATAGCAATCGTAACTGATAGTAAGGCAGCAATCAAGGCACTCAAATCTTACCAAGTAATATCAAAATTGGTAATAGAGTGTCTTGAAAAGCTGAATACACTGGGCGAAAACAGGTATGAATTCTATGGGTTCCAGGTCAAGTAGGAATTTTAGGAAATGAAATGGCAGACAAATTTGCTAGGAAAGGTTCAGCCTCTAGGTTAATAGGACCGGAACCATTATTTGGGTTAGGAAAGGGTAACTTCTCTACAATTATTAAGGACTAGCAATCCCGGCGCGCTTCACTTCGCTTTTTTTTCTGAACAGTTTGTGCAACCATCTTCGTTTGTCAAAACCGTTAAAAGCATGAGAAAAACAGAGAGCACATGCTTTTTCTTTGTCCAATTAGTAATTCCTTCAAATATCCTAATTAGAATCTGATAAAACAATTTATATTATTCTGAAACAAAAAAAAAGAAACAACAAACACAATATTTATAAGCAGTGGCGAAACGCTGCTCTGTGAGCATAGTTCGGCTATTCTTTCGGCTTTTCGTTCGGCAAGACAACAAAGTCGCCGTACAACAAAATATAAGCCATATACGTACGAACGTTTTTATGTTGATTGATTTGTTGTATTTGTAATAACTTAATACTAAAAAAACATATTTAATTAAACTGAAACACTAAGTATGCCACTCAGTTGGTAATAATAAATGTGATTTTATAAAAAAAAAATTATTAAAATCGGTTCAGTATATTTTGTTTGAAAGCGTGACAAAATTTTCGTCTTTAATTTTATATAATTAGAATAGAAGCAGAAGCTAAAAGTTGAGCAATACACTGGAATAATTTACCAGGATTAGCACAGTAAAAATCTCTCATAGGGAACTACGACCTAAAATAATTTAAGGACTGTATAAAGTTAAGCAAATATAAGCTAAGAATCATTAAGGGAATCCTAACAGGACACTGTAGATTAAACTCAAAGAAACAATCTGAATCCAGGAAAGGGGGTACAATAGATCTTTGAGGTCGCAGTGCAACTAAAACCCTTACAAATAATAATAATAATAATAATAATAATAATATTTCATCGAGCACAAATGTGATTAAATGAACGTTGCATCTCGTAAAGAACTAATACTGATGTTTATGTATTTTGTTGTCGAATTTGTAGTCATCTTTAGCAAAGTTATGTGGAGTGCAATTTTAAATCGATATGTCCACACGGGCTGCGCTACGCTAGGCCCAAAAAGCATCGCTTTTATAGGTGCACATTCGGCGTTTACGTTATTTAGCTTCGACTTAAAACATGAATGAATGACATTGTATATATAATTTTGGTTCGTTTAATTTCCCATTGAAGGTACCCGCTTATCCACCATACTCTTATTCCACCTCCGCGCATGTTGTATCATCCAACGAGATCCAATACTCCGTTAAATTGCAAATGATCACTTTGGAAGTTACGAGTTTAGCTAAGTGCATTAAATTGTAAATTTTCACAGGATTAACGCACGAAGAACAACATGTATGTACAGTCATTGTCTCTTCTGCCTTTCTTCGCTCGATGTTCTTTTCGGTTCATTGCTATAATTTTATCCTAAGATTAAAATGCAAATATATTTGCTAAGACAGCAGAGCTCGACGCAGCCACCCCAAAATTACTATCATTAAATTGTTGGTTCATCAACAAGTGAAATCCGATTGCAACTTTAGTCATATGCTCCATTTATTGCAACATTTAAATTTGTCTCAATTCTACAGAGAAATTTTTTTCTCAATAAATTTAAGAAAATTCGAATAAACAATAATTGCAATCGCAAATGAGTTAGATATTTGTATTGACTGTTTATTTAATTGCTCACATAAAATCGGCCAAATCAAGCAATATTACTGTTAGGTCATGCGACAAATAGTTTTAATTTAATTAGTTTCTCTTATAAGCTTCTCTTGCTTAAATTACTTCTTCTTAAGTTACTTCTTTCTTTCATTTGTTTACATGGCCGCTGCAGCCGGCAATGTTATAACATTGTTTATTTTGTACATAATTTTTTCTTTTGCATTCGATTCGTTCGTTTTTGCATTCGATCATTTTTCGGACCATAATTATGTACTTGCGCACTTGCGTCGTTTTGTTCTGTATTAATAATCTTGAATAAATAAAACTAAAATTTGTTGAAATGAAAATAAACACTTTGTCAATGACATAAAAACAATAAAAAAGATGCAGGCTCATATTTATTACCGTAAACAGTCAATCGACTCGTGCTCAGTTCGATGTGCATGGCAACCAGGCACCACAGCATTTAATGAAAGTCTCCATTTGTTTGAGAACTATACCGTTTTTGTAGGCACTCACTTGTTGGCTGCCAGGCAGGCTGTTATCTTCTTAGCTGTTGCGTACACTTACATGTTTGTCTGACTGGTGAAAACGCATACAAATAATGTAAGTGAAACCATAAGAGCCGGCATACACACTTCTTCGCCGTAGAACCTTCGAATTGGCTTTTTTTTTTCCTTTTTTTAGTTTCCGCTGTTCCACTAAGGCAGACAAAAGCCTCAACATGTTGAGGGAAATTCAAAGGTTAATCACCCCTCGAGGCATTTGAATGCGCGCATAAAAGAATGAAAAAGAAAACGAACATAAGAAGAGCGAACAGGCGGCCAATATATACATACATTGTATTGAGCTTAGTTAAATAAAGCGATGTGGAGAGAAATGAAGTGAAGTTAAACACGCAATTCAACTTTCCTTTGAGTCAAAATGGCAAGTCAACTTTCTTGCCTCATTTTGGATTCATAAAAGTTTTCGCTCTCGATTCTTAGTACAGGCAAAACTCACTTAACGAACACCCATTTAAGCTGGCTCCCTTCTTAAGCGGACTCTTCTCTTAAACGGACAATTCTTATAAAACCAAAGAACGAACCAATAAAGTATCAATGAAAAACATACTAAATATATTTTGGGGAATCTTACATAAAATGTGAAATGTTTTGATATAAACTGGGCAAAAATTGAGCTTTACATTTTTGACTTTTAAATAGCAGAATAGTTGGTATAAATAAAATAATAAACTGTGTTAAAAATTTATGAGAAGAAAACCAAACATTAAGAACCTCTACTAAACGGACACTCCTCTTAAGCGAACAAAGCTTGAGTGGCGATAAGCGTCCGTTTAAAAGACACATCATTGCGCAATGTGTTTGGATGCGTACTAAGCTCAGTTGACTGTCGTTTGGCAGTGTGTGGGCGTGAATTACGAATGTTAAAATGAATGTTGAATAAATTATTGTGTATGCCTGGCTGCAATAATAGCAACCCACATACAAAATGTGAAAATTTACAAATAGACTGTGATTATGCCAACGAATTTTCCAGTTAGCATTGCACTTGGCAAATCCTCCTTCAGAATAGGTCTCTTGAATTTTCTGAATAGCCAGAAGTTACACGGAGCCAAATCAGGTGAATAAGCAGGTTGCGGAACAATATTTGTGGATTTTTTGGCAAAATATTCACGAAGAATCAGTGCGTGTGAGATGGCGCAGTATCATGATCCAAAAACCAAGAATTGTTCTCTTATAACTCCAGCCTATCACGCAAACGACTCATAACACTTAAATAATATTCCTTGTTAACAGTTTTGCCCGGCGGAAGGAATTCAGAATGCACCACACTACGATAATCGAATCAACTTTCAATTTGATCTAAATAAGATTATATTCGATTTCTTCTGAAGACGCTCAACGAAACGAAATTACATTATCGAAACGATATTACATTATATATATATATATATATATATATATTCAGACATAAAGTTTACCAATGTAACTGCGTGCAGAATAGGTACTCGCTGGCAGTTTAATTGTGTTTCTTTCTCTTTAGTATGCATATCGATGGCAGAAAACCAAATGTGAATTATTCAATGAATGTACAATAAAGCAAATCAGTAGTCAGTTTAGGAAGTAAAATGTGATATACTTAAAAAAAAAAGCAAAGCCCAAGCGTGGTTAATGTAATATTCATTAATCTCAGATCTTAAGCTAATGCAAACTGATACATGGCACGTTTACAAACGACGTTGAGAAACGATTCTCTCGTAGAATCATCCCTCATCGTGCGTAGTAATTGCTATTAGCACTAGGTAGCGTCATACAACAACACTGTGGGAAATGCAAATACTCGTATTACGAGAATACAAAAAGGAACAGCATAGGCAGCTGATTACTTATGCATTAGTCCGTCAGCCGAATATTTTCGAAATTAATGAAAGCAAAAATATTGCAATGGCAACATTGCGGCGCATAGTGGATCCAAAATGCATATCTTCGTAGAAATAAGAATAGCGAACGGAAATAGACATACTTGCAATGATACATTAAACGCCACTTTTAGATCCTAAATATTAAAAACGTCAAAATTGATTTATTTATTAATATAATTTCCGGGAAAGGAAAACAAACTACATACTAGACCAACAAATCCCTTTGCCGGACTTTCTGGCAGCCAGCGCATGATTCAGGCTTTAGCCTTTGTGGCTCCCGTCCGCACAAAGCGGCTTAAAGTGAAAAACCATAAACAAATAACAGCGGAAAATGCTCAAAAAATGCTCGAGGGTGCAGCACAACAAACACATCCAATAATTTTTGGTGAGTCTATCCACACAAATAAACAAAAATAAATGCGACTTCTTTGGTAAAACCAGCCAGCATACACCAAATGTTTGAGCCCAATTGAATCCTGTGCCATAGAAAACACCCTTGACAGCTGCGCAAAGCATGTTGGTGAATGTGTGTGTGTGTGTGAGTATAGCTAGGGCACGTGTGTGTCTTGAATGTGGTTGTGTGGGCACTTGGGTGATTTTTAATACAATTGAATGCAGCGCTGAGCAAAGGTAGCATGCATAGTACTTATTTACATAAGTATGTATGTATGTGTTGACGCATACACAAACATGTTAAAAACTTTTTGAACAGTTTGAAAATGTGATTTACATTGCCTTTTAACATTTTCTATGCACATGTGCATCGCAGCGAAAAAGGGGCGAACGGGTAAAAGAAGTAAGCTGCAAAATCCACAGTCGGCCGCACTTAAAAAAATGTTAAATTTATTGATAGTCGTCAGACGTTAGCACAGCCGCGATAGAATTTAGCAGGGCAACGCAAGACGAGAAGCAAAAAGTATTCGCAGCATCATATGCAAGAGCATCAAAGAGAACAAACATATGACAGTGGCGTCTGATATAATAACCCGTGCCAAAAGAGATTGCGTGTTGCACAAAGGGCGAATCAGCCACCACCGATATTATCGATAATTACTACTATTCTATTTGGTTTCTTCATATTCACGCGGGTGTAAAAAATCAATCACAGCATATTGAATTAATTGCGGACTGCACATTTGTGAAATTTTGTAATACACTAGGAAACCTGGCAGACGTTGTCCTGCCTCAGACCGGTTTCTATGTTTCAAGCTATTTACATGAAACAGTTTTAGAAGAATTTTTCAGGTCAGTTGGTAGAAAATTTGGTTTGGTCATGGCAACACTTCTATCTCTGAGTGCAAGCAAAAGACAGTAATCAATACTCAATGCGTAAGATAAAAGCATAAGCACTTCTTTTGTGAGTGTAATTAGAACAATTTAGTGAAATTTCTATAGTTGGTGTGTTACGAAATGTATAAGCAGCGATACGAAATGTATAAGCAGTATTTACAGCCATACTAATTAAACTATTACGGCCGTATTTACTAACCGATTTTAATAAAAAGTATTCTATATTTTAAGTTGGAACCAACCCTAACCACAAAATTTCATTTAAATCGGTTGGGCGGATTCAGAGATTGGCATAGTGGAACATTGTGACACTGCAATTTTATAAATTAAGATTAAGTAGTTTTGTGAAAATATTAAGGTATAAAGTATACTAAAAACAGTTTTCGTAGTTTGCATCTGGTATGTTTTTATTTTAAGTAAGTATAGAAAGTAGCATTTGTGATATCCTGTTTTTCATCCCTTTCTATAAACTTTAATTTGCAAATAATTTAATATATCTTCGGTCAGTGTCTAATTCCTTAGCAATTGACACTTCTTTCCCCGCAAAAATTTGTACTCTTTGCCAAAATGCGATCGCATTTCATTTGTTTCTCGCTCTCGCACGTCACAATGTGCTACTTGCACTAATGTGACATTAGACAATCGTTTGTTCTGTGATTTTTTTGTGTGCGCTTTCGTGTGTTGTGTTGCTTCCCTTATGCTTGTTCCCCTCGCCTAAATGCTATGGAGCCCAAAATTGCTCTGATGATTTTCGTTGCTTGCTGATTCTGCTTTTTTGCAATTATGATCGCCTGGTATTATGAATTAAAATTCAATGAAAATATTACACGCAAATGATGAATTTTTTTATTTAATATAGTTGGGATGGTATATTAGTGTTATTGTTTGAAGCTTTAAATTTAGGAAGGACAATATGTGGGAAAACCGATCCATATTACAATTGCTAAAGGCACTTGTGCACTGCGCAAAGTGTGTGCATGCGCAATGCGCTTAGTTGTTGCGCCGATGTGCGTTTTAAAATTGGCTAATTTTGGCTATGCCACGTGTAGGTCAAGTAGTTGGTCACTATGCATATCAAATGGAAATTATATTAAAATCATTCATTCATATTTATCGACATCTTACAAGAAGACACATTTGAAGCGAATAGTAAAAGACCAAAATTAATCTTCCACCAACTATTCATACTTTGTGTAGTCAGCCTGCAATTTCCTTATTGAAGTGTCTTAGCACTTCTCTACAAGTCAAACGAACTGGTGTTTCGATTCAACTGCAGTTCAGTTCAACGCCAGCCCAACTTTTGTTCCATATGAACTGAATAATTGCACCATATTTTAATAAATGTATTTTGCACACAATTATTTTCACAAATAATGCATGATTAGTGCGAAATATTCTAATTGCCTTTGACTTTTTTCAAGCGCACATCGAAAGAGTGAAGAAGCAGCGTTGAGAATTTATATGCCCGTAAGAATGAAGAAGCAGAGCTAATATTTCACAAAAAGCAAGAAAAATAATATAGCTAGACAATTAAAATTTCTAAAATCATGACAAATTCGCTTATTTATGTGTGTATACACATTACTGATGGTGTTGGTGTCCAAATGCATACACAAATTGAATACGACGGCCTTTTTATACCAGGCACACATGAAAAACAGAATGAAATTCATTTGACAATAAAGAATCAGCAGCAACACAAAGCAAAAAATATATTTGATAGACATAGAAATAGTCAAAACTTCAAAATCATGATAAATTCTTTTCTGCACGCACACACAAACTCATGTATTTCAGACGGTACCGTCGACCAGCGCCTTTTCATACCAAGCACTCATAAAATGTAGCAAGCAATAGGATGGTCTGCAGCAAGAAATTTGCACACTCGTCCACTTCAACATCAACTACATTCTTGCAATGCGAACAAAATGGCAGTTGGCACCAAAAAAACTTATATGAGCTAGGCCAATCAAATCAAACGAAAATGAAAAGTCAGAGTAGTAAAGCACTATGGTACTCCCAACAGAATTTTGGGCGCCTTTAAAGGCGCCACGAACAAAAATTTCAACTTGTATGAGATGCGGCCTCTATATGATTAACAGTCTCTGTGTCAATAGCTTCCCCGAGTCTCGCTCTGTGATTGTTATTCGCTATTACTAGCGGCACAACAGTTTTTGTCTATTTGCTGATGACAGCTTGGATTTTATAAATGTTATTTGACATGTAGATTTTGTTGTGCACAATACTTTTCGTTGTTTGCTGAACAAAAAGCTGAAGAATATTCTTTTCTGCTCGTACTTATTGTCTTGTTGCTATTTCTCTAACTTCGTTGTTTATGTCTGCTCGCTCTGAGGTTGTTGTTGTTTTTATTGGTCTTGCATCATTTTGTTTTCTTTCGCTTTTAATGTACGTATATTAGCAATTTTGTGCAAAATTTAATGTAATTATGCGTTAAAAGAAGAAGGAATATGTCAGAGTCTTTGATGAACATACTTCGTGAGAAGTCATTGAGTTAAATATAATAAAACAATAGAAACTAAAAATAGACAAAAAATTTTATTCAGTAATACATGTACATGCATATATGTTTACATGCGTAGTTGTCAGTTGGCACGCCACTGTCTGCCACTGCTGTTATAATAACAACTACAAAACAAAGACAACGATAAAACATAGTTTTCTAGCTGCGAATCAAAACAACAATAGTGCAATAAACAACAAGGATAGCAACAACTACCACCGAGCAAATAACATAATAAACACTGTGCTGACATTATTGTTGTTTCTATTGGTATGGCCCCTCTGGCGTCGCAATCGCATAGCATTTTCGGCTAACTCGCTCAGTTTTTACTTTGCTTATGATATGCAAATAAGATTTCGCACAAAAAAAAAATGAGCACGAGACCAAAGCCATGCACACACTCATAAACTCTGTATTTCGCTAACGAATCAAATTCATGGCAATCCACCCCGCGGTTTGTGCCATGCAATAATAAAGGAAATCAAGAAACACAAACACTGCACGCTTCAAGAATTGCTCTTACTTTGATTGTAGTTGTTTCTCTTGCGTTTGTGCCGTTGACTCAGACTGAGACTAGCAGCAAAACCAAAAGTGTTGGCAGGCGCACTGGGTGGCAAACGCTGCATTAACGATGACAATGACATCGTCAACGGCGACATGCGCACACAGTGGTCACATATTCACAATAGCATCCTTAAAAAAGTATTCAAAATACAGTTTTTTTATGTCTACAAGTAAATACGTACATCTTTATCATGCACTAAGATACGTTTATTTGCTCAAGCTGAATTGTAGGATAACTATCCGTTAATATCCAAAGTGATTTTGGAAATGATTGCATTTGATAATATTTTAAAATTGTTTTAAAGCTTTTACTTTAACAAACATTTTGTAAATACCATTTTAGAGAGAACCAGATGATTTTAGTGTTCATAACATTAATCATGCTAATATTTTACTGAGGAATTTATTTATATTTAGAATGTTGGTATTTCGACTAATTTATGGGGGAAAAACAAAACAATAATTCTAGCAAAACATCTTTACGATTAGAATTTGTGATAGAAAGACCTGATTAGGGGCTCACAACTTTTCACATTTGTATGTGAAAACCGGAACACAGGTGGCAGATTTCCTGCTTAACGGGAGCTATGTATTGGATCATTTGAGGACTACGTGCAGTTTTCTTCAAAGTTATAGTTGATTTGAAAATGAGTGAAATATCTGAAGAAATAAGTTATGTGATGCTTTCTACTATAAAAAACGTAATACCACTGCAAAAACATGACGAATTATAGAACTGTCTTCGCAAAAAATGTAGCCTGTATTATCACCTTTCAAGCACGTGTTTTTTTGGCATATTGTAGAAAACCGTACCGCACGTACTTTTTAGTGACCCAATATTTAAGTTAAACCACTGTATGATGTTGAGTATTCCGCAAAGGAATTATTACAGATATCGTCAACATAGTCTGCCTTACTACAAAACACATTTCCTACACATGAACGAACATGTAGTCGAAGGAGCATAAAAAGCAGAAACAACGACAAAACCAACAAACAAGGCAAAGCAAATCCTGCGAAGGATTTTCATATTTGTATAGAAAGCAAAGAAAATACGCTTGAAGGTGAAGAGACAAGGCTCGCGAGTAACATGTGCAACCCTAACACCCGCCGGCACCAGAGCATAGACACAGACGACAACTCTGTCTCCGTCTCACCCAGCAAGACAAGCGTACCTGAATGAGTCATCATATGTTGGAAAATAAAAACAGAAAGCAAAAAACAAAACGCCACTCAACTTGCACCGAGTTCATTAACGAAAACATTTCGTAGTCAAAGCAGCGCTGCAGGCGCTTAGCCAACACGAACGTCAACGCCAACGCTAACGCCAGCGTCAACGTCAACGACAATGACAAGAACAACGTCAAAGTCGGTGATGGTGACGGTGACTGTGACTATAACTGCGCCAGGCGTAAGCCACCCTTAAGTAAAGTTAACAACAAAGTGGCAGCAGGAGCAGAGGAGACACAACAGCAAAAGCCGGCATGGCGTGCAGATACTTGTTTAATAACATCAATGCACGAACATACATACAAAAATAAAGAATATAAAACAAACAAGAAAAACGAATCGAAACGAGCTTACACGACACACTCGCAGTCAGCTATGTACACTCACAGTACACACTAACTTACAAAACCCACCCCGAACAGCCACAGGACCACCAAGACCAACACCAAGACCAACACCAAGACCAACACCAACCCCAACCCTTACCCCAATGAGTCAACGCTATGAGCGGCATTGTCTGCTGCCACAGAGTAGACTTATCCTTATATGTTTAATTTTATTATCCTTGTTAACAATTGTCAAATAATAATCAATAACAAACAAATTCATTATGATATAATATGTTTGGAACGGAAATGTCCAACCGCAAGAATATTTGATTGCATTCATGGTCAAAATGCCGGCATGCTATGTTAGTTTGTGCAATCGTGGCTTTCGTAGCCACACAAGTTGTCATGTCTCGTCCATGTGGCGCCGCTGCTTGTTTAAGGCCTTTGTTTACTAGTGTTGAGCAAACAAAGAACAAACGACGCTCATTTAGCGTGCAGCTAACATTTGATCAGAAAATAAGGCAAGAGCAAAAGAACAACAAAGATATGCTATGAGAAAGCGTAGTAAGATCTGCATAATTGCAAACACTTTAAAGGGCTGTCTCGCTGACTTCTTCTCCTCCTTATGAATAACTGCCTGAATTCGCTTTCTTTAGATGTAAGAGGTGTGGTACCAAAATGACAACGTTAGCGAATAAAATTTGCGAAAAGTTGCAAAGTAAAACAAAAACCAAAAACAAAAATATTTAAAGAAAGGCGACACCTCGGGTCAAATGCATATGTGTGAGTAAGCGCAAACCAGACAACAACATAAACTGGCTTAGATATTTTGTTTGGTTGGCAACAATGTCCGTCCACATGTGTCTAAAACGAAATCAATTTAGACGACGGCTATTAGGGTGGCTCATAGCGATTACGGCTGTTGCTGCAGTCTCTGCTGCCGTTTCCGTCCCCGAACAAGCGACAAGATTAAAGTGCGTTCACTGACACACACACACCAACCGTGCCATATTGCAGACAAACACATGTGTGCCTCATATCGTTGTAGATTGCTAGTTCTTTAGCCTCCACCGCTGGATTGGCAGCCATCTTATCCAACACTTAGTAAAATCAGACTCCAAGGGGTTGAATATGCAAGTGCAATACAATCTGTTTGATCAAGGGTTGTTTTTTTGTTTCTCTCGATTCGAATGCAGGATTCCTTGCAGCACTACATTATCGACAGCATAATATATTTCAAAATAAACAACGATTTTACAGATTAACTTAACATCGATAACTTTTTGATTTCTAACTTTTTATAATCATATTATTTTTCATAATATCTCTATTATTTTTCACATTTTTGTTCTTTAATTTCTAACATATCTCCCACTGCAATTCGCTTCCTTTCCTCAACTCTCAGGTTTCAACAACTCAAATTTCTATTAAATTGACAATTTGTTTCTTTCTTAATTCTATTTTTTCTTTTGCATGAAATTAATTGTGCACATTCTTGTATTTTTTAAACCCTCTACATACCAAAAAAATATTACAGGGTATAATAAAGTTGTGCAAATAAATGTAACAAGCAGAAATAGGCTTGGCAGACCCCTCAAAGAATATATATTCTTGATCAGCATAGAAATGTGAGTCGATCTAGCCATGTCTGTCTATCCGTATAAACAAACGGATCTCAAAAACGGATCTTGCAATGAGCTTAAGTTATTTTTGAATTTTTTCATTATAAAGGGTGTAAATTCCCTTTGTTTTTGTATTATTTGTCTTTCTTCTTATTTCACTTTTTTTAAAAATCCAAACATTGTCCGCTTTACGATGTAGAATAAACCGTTTTGCGGAACGTAAAAGGTGTAAAAAACAATAACACTATTTCATTATTTCCTCGCTCGTTAACGCCAAAAGAAATGAACACAGTTTCTTTGATTGTCAAATACCAGGAGTGTTTGTTGAAATTTGCCGGTTTTACCAGTAGATGTCGCTAGCAAAATGTGTAAATTTCTATGAGTTGGCATGTATGTCATTTTTTTCTATTGACATTAACCTACAAAAATATGCAAGTCACATCCCGCCAAAATAATAGCGTCATATTCGTTTACCTCAGTGAATATGTCGAGATTCGTTCCAAGTAAATCGCATTTGCTGCATTCGTTGCTTTTCTTATTTCATCAAAAGAAAAAAGTAGCTGAAGCTCACCGGTTGCTGGTAGAAACTTATGGTGAACATGCTCCAGTGATTAGAACATGTGAGCATGCGAAAAAAATCATGGCTTTCACCTGGTGAAGCCGACCCATCGACTGCAAGGCCAAATCGCTTTGGCCGTAAGACAATTCTCTGTGTTTGGTGGGACCAGTGTGGTGTGGTGTACTACGAGTTGTTAAAACCTGGTGAAACAGTGAACACGGATAGATACCGACAACAAATGATCAATTTGAATCATGTGTTGATCGAAAAACGACCGGAATGGGCCCGAAGACATGGTAAAGTTATCTTGCAGCATGACAACGCGCCGGCTCATACCGCTTAACTGGTGAAAGACACATAAAAAACACTTAATTGGGAAATATTATCGCACCCACCGTACTCTCCAGACCTCGCCCCATCCGATTATCACCTTTTCGCATCGATGGGACACTCCCTTGCAGAGCAGTGCTTTGCTAATTTTGAAGAAGTCGAAAAATAGCTTGTCGAATGGTTTACCTCGAAAGAGAAACGGTTTTTTTGGGATGGTATCCATAATTTGCCTGAGAGATGGGCGAAATGTGTAGAAACTAATGGTCAACACTTTGAATAAAAAAATTTTGAGATTCCTCTGATTTGTTTTCTTTATCGAAAAAACCGGCACATTTCAACTAACACTCCTGGTAAAAGGTGCAAAATACTCCAACCATGTCTAAGAATGGGCTTTGAAGAGTTAACTTGGTTGTGCATAAGCAGTATGAACAGGCCCATCTCACTCTTACGAAACAAGGAGTATAAGATTTGACCTCCAATCGCAATATCTCGTTAACACTTCGTAATGAAGGGATTAACCGAATTCACACAATTATCGCCTCCTTTGCTGATTGTTCCACTTGGATTGCATATGAGCATAAACACGTCGGCTTGTTTATAGCAGACATCTCCACATGGTCGGTAAACTCGTATTTAAAAAGTGGCACTGAAAAAGTCATCTTACAATGGTAATAAGTAATATAATGAAACTATTCGACTAAAAGCAAACAGCAGCAAAAATTGTATTTATCCATTTGCCTTTACAAAAAATAAGGGAACATCACCAACGCAACACTCGTATGTAATACTTGATGAAAATGTTTGTATGTGTGCAGACGATGCTCAGTGCTCGTACGAGCAGTTATCAATAATAAAAACTTTTTATTACGGAAATACTTGCACGCAGAAGCTGGTTCAGAGGTCAGACGGAGTCAGGGCTGGTGTGGGAGTTATTGCGTTAGAAACATAAAAGCACATGTAGGAAATCCAACAACAAGTTGTACATATCCATTTTAAACATAGCTGAAAATATAAGCAAACTGTTAACTTTCATGCCGCTTAAGAAAAATCAATAAAAAGTCTTAAGTGAAAATTAACAAGTTTGAAAATGTCAGAATGTGCAGTTATACAATACACTTTATACTAAGCCAGTTTAGAGTAACGTGATTAGAAAGGAAGCATATTGAAGTTCTTATTAAAAGCTAAGTTAATTGGTTACATTCTTAATAAATATGTCCGGATAGCTTCCAAAAGTTAAATGAATAATTCAGGTTGGATCAGTAAACTCGTTTTTTCATTCACAAATTTATACGTATTCTAATATCAAATAACAGATTACCCAACTTTACAGACGCAAGCCAAATAAATTTAGAAGAATATTAGAGATATAACATTAACCCACTTTTTCAGTCAATTCTAGACAACTAACAAGAAAGCTTTTGAAGCTACAAAAAATGACAATGACTTTGGTGCCGACAAATGTTCAGGTTCTGAATATAATGTAAAATTATTATGTTTAAATTAGGAAAAATAAAGAATAGAAAAAATAAATCAATGGTTTTGATGAACCAAACAAAGGCACCCAAATAAAATTTATTATGAAAAGATGCCATCATGTAAGAAAGTTGGAGATTAAAATTCAACAGAGGCGCCAAAATGAACGCAATCCAATTAAATAAGCATGAACATACGTTTGAAGTTAAAAATAATGGTGTTTTCTACTTTTTCTCACGTTGTATACAAACGGAAACGTACTCATTTTAACTGATAATGTTAATTGGTAATGACAATAACTACGGTAGTGAAGACGATGATGATTGTTGTTGTTAATTGTAGTGTTGGCAATGATAATGGTGATGTACATACATATGTCAACAGCAATATCTGAATTCAACTATACAGTTTGACTGCAACTTTGATGATAATTTTAGTCGGAAACACTTCAATTAGACAAAAAAGTTTCACATTCTTAGCTGACAAAAAATGAGAAAATATTTCGCAGAGTCCTTTACAACTTATGTTTCGACATGAATGCAAATTGCCGGGAGAATGCTGCAAGTGTAAAAAACCTCCCTTTTTCTCTTTGTTCGAGTGGCCAACATGACGTAACATTGTTTAGTTAAGATCTTGCACACACAACCCAATACAACAGCATACCTAACTCTCATACCCGCCCCCGCTCACGCCTGTTAACCCATCCCACTGTCATTACGTTCCCCGCTTATTGTGTCACTTTGCCATTTCGGCATAGCAGAAGCTGACAAATTGCATTAAATTTACTTTATTCTTTTCGCCTTTTTCACACAAGACGCGTGACTGACATGCAAATTGTGATAAATTAGAGAGAAAAAGGAAGATTGAGCTAAGCAGTTAAGTGAACATCGCGAGTCGAAAGCGGAAGTAATGGCGGGCACAGCTTGGCCGAGCAGCTTCACTTCACTTTTTGGCAGCTGAGAGCTTCGTTCCTTTTTACCTTGGCTGACAAATGTATTTGCATTGTTTTTGTTTATGTCAGTCAATGAAGAAAAGCGGCACAATGCAGAGACTTACCCATTGGGGGATGTTTACTCCCCAACAGCATTTCTACAATGACATCGGTGTTTCCATTTGATTATGGTAATTTACATTTCCAAGCTCAGCAGAGTGAACGCAATTGAGGAACTTGAAATTATTCCACCTTACGATTCTCTTTCTCATAATTTACCCAATTTCAATGGCAATCGTTCAATTTACTGACGAGAAAAGATATGGCCCACTGCAACTGTGGATTCACTTGACTATCGACATTAAATTATTTCGTATAAATATCAGCATAGGACTGATTCTTCACGTATTTGCCTGACTGACTGAAGTCCATTTTTCAGTCCGCTTTGCTGTCTTTTTTCCTGTTGTTTGTTGTTCAAGTTTCACTATTTGTCTTGATTGAAAATCCGATTCCAATATTGGTTGAAAACGAAAGCATGTAATTTGATTAAACATTGTAAATAAATTAATGAAGCCTGTCCTCGCATGCGCTGGCTTCAAAAGCAACAATAAAAATAAAAATGCAAAAACAAAAACAAACACAAGTAGTAGCAGAAAAGCAAATAGTTGCCATGGGTATGCACATGCGAGAGTGATCCAACGGCGGCCCTTAATTAATGCATGAACTGAAGAGCTATAGCGAAAATTAAATTAAAGTCGCTGCAAGTAAAAAAACAAACAAATAACACAAAACCCTGTACCATAAGATAATACCTTTTGTGTCCTTAGTATAACTGAAATTGTTCTAATATGCTGTCTCTATTGCTTCTAAAGGTCCTGGACTTTTCAGTAGAGTAAAACATTGCATTTAAATTTTTAATAGCAAGTGCAAAATGTTAAATAGCTTAGCATAATTAACAAAAGGCGACTTAGGCAATCATCTCCGCTCATAATCCTTATATATGTACATATAACATATTTATTATTATATTATATATATATATATATATTATCCTGCACAGGGTCTGCTTATTAATATTTTAAGCTTTATTATCAGTCATAGCCTATGCAATATGAACAATAATAAAAAAAGAGATTTTCAGGTTTAGTTTATTACGTCAACGGTAATTATTTATTTTTTATTAAGGTTTTGACGAATACATATGCGAGTACATGTTTTACATTAACCAAACAAAGCTAAAAATTAAAATGACTTTATACTCATTGTCAAGTATAGGGTGATTTTTAAAAAGCTATAAGAAAGTTTTTAAAAAAAAACACATAAAATTCAGAAAAATGCATGAAATCTTTATTTGAATCGATAGTACGGTCCATATAATTTAATGTTTGAAGATTATTTCATGCAAATGTTGACCTTGACTGCGCCTCAAATGGTCCATCCGCTTACTCCAATTTTGGCATACTCTTTCCAACATTTCGGCCGGTATCTCACGAATAAATGCTTCAATGTTGTCTTCCAATGCGTCAATTGAAGCGGGCTTGTCTGTATAGACATGAGCTTTAACATAGCCCCACAAAAAATAGTCTAAAGTCGTTAAATCGCACGATCTAGGCGGCCAATTGACCGGTCCCGAACGTGAAATAAAATGTTCACCGAACTCGCCTCTCAATAAGTCCATTGTTGCGCGTGCTGTGTGGCATGTGGCACCGTCTTGTTGAAACCACATGTCATGCAAGTCAAGCTCTTGCATTTTGGGCATAAAAAAGTTGGATATCATCTCACGGTAGCGCTCACCATTCACAGTTACGTTACGATTCGCATCATCTTTGAAGAAGTACGGTCCAATGATGCCACCAGCCCATAAACCGCATCAAACTGTGACTTTTTCTGGATGCATTGGTAGCTCTTGCAATGCTTCTGGCTGATAATATATCACCCGTTATATCATGTTCACTCGAAATAATGAATTTAGTATAGACTAAACTGTAGATACCCCTGCACAGTTAACATAGTTCAAGAGTCCATATGAATTAATGTAACTCCAGGCATGGATGCGAACAGCCGGCGCCAAGGCGGAGAGGCTGCACGACTTAATATTTGATTTGTGTAATTGATGTAATTATTTGATTGCGCTGAGCTCAAATGACTGAATCGACGCCTGTGAAGGCGGAGAATCGCTTAAGCGCATCGGTTTCGGTCGTGTGTGTCATGCCAAGAACTTTAATGAAATCTCACTCGTAGTGGGTCAGTAGTCAAATTTAGACTTCATGGCTCATTAGCATAAGTGCTGCAAAGTTATGTTTGTTAATTCAATTGATGTTAATGAATAGAACTATCTCAAATTATCTATACACATGCTTGTTGTCTGTGTATCTGCTGAACTATCTAAGCATCTATTTGTCCAATCATCTTTTCAGCAGCGACTCTTTCTCTAAGATACTCGCACTATGTGGTTGTGTGTTAATGTATCTGTATGTATGTGAGTGTGTTCGTCTTTAATTTCATCACGAAAATTAATGCACTCGTCGTCGCAAATAAAATTGTTAACAATGAAAACGATAACGACGCTGATAATTGTGTTAATGATTATATGCATAGCATATTCGCATGCAAGCCTCGTAATTGTGGAATTACGCTTAGTTGAACTGTACACGGGCTGGCGATATATTTCAAATTAAAGCAAAAACTGAATGTTCAAGTTATTTACAGTCACGGTTTCCTATTGTGAATGCCCCGTGCCTGCGACCTACCGTTCAAAAAGACCCAACACAAACGCCAGAAGCGGTTCAAAATAGTGGATGTCTTTGTTCGTCTAATTGGATTTTAAACGGGAATATTGAAGGAAAGCCTCAGGTTTGTGTGAGGGTGTCGTGGGTGCTTGCAAGGATGAACGTTAACAAGCAAAACTTTGACAACACCACGTCCACTTGCTGGCGGTCGCTCTTGTATTTTAAAGCATTTTGCAATATGAAGACTCGGATAGATGCAACGCAAGTGACCCAGTTTGGATTTGACGCTAATAAATAAGCATGAGCGCATGGTATACCGTGGTGTGCCTCGAAAGCAGGGTTAACGAATTTTTGAATTTCAATGCTCTTATCGTACTTGATTATTGATTGTATTTCATTTCACTCGATTTTCATAGAACACTACTTGCTTGCAAATCACACAATAGAAAGTGCTACCTTACTCTGACCATATTTTCGGACATATTGAATCAATCACATATGTAATTCTGCATTCTCTATTTAATGCATATGAAACCCGCAGGTGAGTTCAACTTTTGTTTTTCATTTTAGTTTTTCACGTATTCCATTTAAATTTGAACTTCTGGCTGTGCAAAAAAATTCAACTTATTAAAAATATTTGAAGACCTTCCTTGCTATTTTGAGGCATAAAAAGTCGTCGTTGCTCATTTGAAGTTATGTGAAATACTGAAATAAAAGCTGCCAAACTGGTTCAAAAAAAAAAAAAAAGAAAGAGTACAGTTTTTTTTTCGGAGTAAAAACATTGGATGATTTAATATGCCATAGATAAACCATATAAAAATCATCCAAAAGCATGGCTCGAACCGCGACTGCTGGAGAGCCTGACCTATTGCTCTACCCAGTGCGCTGTCATGTTGATTAAAGAATAGTAAGTACAAGCAGGTAATAATTACACAATGATTAACGAAACTAAATGCCAAGTTACATTTATGGTAAGTGCTTAAAAACATTTTTTTCCTTTGTTAGTGAAGTTTGTTCTCAGAAAAACAAAATTTTAAATAATTGTGAAACAATAAAAAACAAAAAATCAAAACAAGCCAACGTCCAATTGGGTTCAGGGGCACAGCCAATGTGGAACTTGAGCAGCTTTATCGAATTCAGACGAGGTGCAAAGGAAGAATCATTTGACATGTGGAAAAAGCGTTAATGGCTCATCTAAGATAAAACAAAAGCACATGACCTCATAGACAAGTGATGACGAAGACAGCGCACTAATCCGTTGGTATGCCATAAATTGCTTGTTAAAACGTTGGGCAGTAAAGGCTCAAACTGGAAGACAAACTCCAGCAGAACAAAGCATCCATTACGATAACAAAATCAGAGTGTCTTTTTCACTGTAACATTTCAGTTTATTAATGAAATAATAAAAACATTTCAAGCGAAACCCTTGCACTGGAGCAGGGGAGCAGGGATGAGGCTGCCTCAAAGTGAACACAAAGCGAAACAACGCAAGGCAGCACCAAACAAGTTTTTACCTTAAACCAGCATGCCAACATATTGACTTAGGTTAGTAAGCGGGTGGTGGTGGCAACTGGGTTTACTTGTAAGTATTCGTAGTTTTTTATTCGACTCATCAGCTGTTTTTGACTTTCTTTGATTTGTTGATGTTAGTTAACCGATTTGCATTCTGTTTATAAAATGTACAGCATTTATTAAGCGTGTATCAAAAATATGGACTTAAATTAGAATTAAACTATGATTATGTACATAAATTACTAAATATATAAACAGTTACTTCATACATATGTGTGCACTACAATATAATAGTTAAAAAAGCTATCCATTTCAGATTCGGGTATCTTCAGTTCATCCGGAACCTGGTTCTTCGTTTTGGCCAACAAATGCCATGATAAAATAAAGCACCTTCGATAAGCTCATGCAGGCAGGACGTCGGTGCAGCATTACGTGTAGTGTGTCTGGAACGACAACGAGCCTCACCCCACCTAACAAAAAACGATCGTTAAGGATAGGCATAAATGAAATTGCAGCAAATATTTTGCTCCGTTAGTGCAATAAAAAAATACTTAGCAGTCAGCACCGAGTGACCGTTGTTGGAAGCACTGAATAAACAAATGCCATATTCTTATAACCAGAAAGCAGAAACTTCGTCTGTTCGTCACAGACACACACTACTACTAAAGCCTCAGATCGTTGAAGGAACGGGGCTCGAATTTGCAAAACTAAACAATATCTCGTTTGCTAGAAATCTCACACAGAGCTAACATGTTTGTGTTGGAGTGCCCAAATGACCAACTAACTTGTTCCATAGGATTCCTTCTATTCGCGAGTATGAATGCACGTCTCTTCCACTGAACTTGGTGCAGCTAGGAAAACATCAGCAAAAAATACCGCTTTGCAATTAAACAGGAAATAGAATGGAGAGACACGCGTGTCTAAATCAATTGATAATTTCACAACAAAGACTAAGACTTTTGTCTTGCTTAGATGAGACTAATTAAAAGGATAGAGCTGTAAGCGCTTTACTGTTTGTAGAATGCGCCACTTGTAGCATTTGACCTCAGTTGCAAGTCTTAACCTGGGAAACCCGACAGCACACATGTATATATAAGGTAGCGCCGCCAGCCAGGTGCACTTGAATACGACACAATAATTGGGCTGCATAGGAAGCGCAGCGCTCGTGTCCAGCACCTTTCAACAGCTTCCAGTCGCACGAGCGCTGCCGCTTTGCCTGGCTGACTTCCAGTCCTAAAAGCTTGATGCAAGCTGGTTTTCAGTTAGTCAGCACACAAACAAGAAAATTAAAGAAAAACACAAAAAGCAATGTGCAAGACAAATTTAAAGCAAAACTCGTTTTACAACAATTTCTTGTGTTTCTTTAACCGCATTTGTAGTTTTGTCTTTTGCTGCTCGTACTCGCTACTCGAACCGCAGCTAGCAGCGTCTGGATGGATTCTTATTGGCGCGCGTGAGCCAAGAATGCCAACGAGCATAAAAAGGTTGCTACCAGCAAAAAACCTGCAACATTTTAATTTTTATATGTGTGAAAAACTTATATAGATACAAAACCTTCAACTGAGCGCGACAGTACCTGCGAGCAATGACTCTTCACAATATTCAAAAACGCGTTTGGAATTTCAGTCTCAATTAAGCTTAAGTCTTTGATTAAAATTAAAGTTGATATTAGCAAACACGCAAATAAACTAGGGAAAAATAAGCGGAATGAAGCTTTTTATATTAAGGCAAAAGGGAAAATAGTCGTGTTGAATTAAGCAAAACCATGTTAAAATAAATTGCTTGTCGGACGAAACCGATGTGAATAAAGTATCTAACAGATAAGTTTGCTGCTTTGAAGATTTTATGTTGCAACTTTTGCTGTACATGCACACAAACGAAATGAAACAAACAAAACGAAACAAATCAAAATAACTTTGCTTTGTAATCGACAACAATGCGAGGCAGACCAACAAAACCACTCAAACTGCCTCAAACAACAACAAATACTCGCACTAGCATGAGCATGAGATGCTCGCAATCGCATCGACTGCTCGTTCTCTTATTGCCGTCACTTTTGTAGTTACTTTTCACATGTTTCTCGGCTTTGCGTTTTAATGTGACTTTTATTTTGCCAACTGTTTTGATGGCTTACTTTGTATTCATCGCGAGTTCTTGTTTATAACTTTTGAGTTTATTGCTTTTTTTGTTATTTCAAGTTTATTTATTTATTATATTTATTTCTACATTTATTCTCAAAATTTTTAATGGTTTCCTACGACAACAAAAAAAACTAATAAAAACGCAGGCCACTGCAGTTGTCCTTACGACATTCCTAAAAGCACTTTCACCTTATAGTGATGATAGGGTTAGCTCAGCACCAAGTCATGACGCTTTTTGTTTTTGCAATGATTTATGGTATATAGAAAATTGTCATTTTGCAAATTAAACATGTTGATTTGACATATGACAGTCATGCTCGACTGCAAAGATATATCAATACAAAGCGAGACCATAAACTCATTTGATGCAATTTTTGTGCAAGAAGAATGCTCAGCTCGGCACAAAACTGAAAAGCGCATAAGCCATAGCAACTGTTCGGCCCTAATGCGCGAAGGGCGGGTGTTACATAGCAACGGGTCTTGAGTTGGCTCACATAATACGGATTTACGAGTGAAGCAGCTGTAAGCATATTTTCTGTCCAACTTATGCAACGTGCCAATTTACTCTGTAAGTATGACACTGTCCAAAGACGCACGAGAGATTTATTCAGCTTTCATATGACGCGGATTGAAATGCAACCAGTCTACATTTGTAAATACAAATTGCGGCTAGAAAAATAAAGTGCAAACTCAAAAATGCAGTGATGTATCTTGTAAGACGGGACAACAGCAACTGTCTTTTATTTTTATTTATATTTTTAACGTGTGCATAACATATGCATAGCATCATGGTTTTTTTAAATCTTTTTCTCTTAACAGGTTACAGTGATAATCGGCTTTACTTATAATATTGTTTTTTTTTCCTATTTGGTCGGAATATGTTTCAATGGGACCGATATGCTGGTCAAGCCAAATGTGGCAATACTTTAAAACTTACCAATTCTTTCGATCGTTTCTACTTCATAATCCGTTAAGTAGAGGTAAAGCATATATTTCAATTATTTGTGTTGATTTATTCCTTTTTATTTTTTGTTTTTTGTTTTTAATTGCACAAACTTGACACGAATAAAATATTTTCCTTGGATAAAGCATACATGTTCAAATTCATAAATAATTATACATTTTCGACACTTTAACTTAACAATTATTAAACATTTCACCGAACTTCATCTGCGAAAATATTGTTAGCAACATGCTGAGCATTAACATTTTATACACCTTATTGAATACAAAATTGGTGATTTTAATCACACATCTTTCTTAAGCCGGTTTTCTTTTCCAAACACACCGAAATCTCAATAGTACAGCTTGCGAGCGAAGTATTTGGCAGATGTATAATAAGTATTCTAAGACGAGCAAATAATACGCTCTGAGCCACAACCATGCCACAGCAGCTGTTACCATCTTTTGGCAAACTACACAGAAACTCACAATATGTCAAACGACGATGTGCCGCTGACGCAAAGATAAGCGTTGACGTTGGCTTTGCAGTTGCTGCCGCTGTCGGCTTTGACGACGACTATGTCGTCGTCGCCATTAACGCAAATGCACAACACCGAGCAAACTCACGCTTTTTGGCTATTCGTATTTTTCTAGACGTTGTTGTGGTTTGGCAAAAACCGGTAACTTAACTTACACGCGCGCAGAAACATTTTATTTTTGATTCTTCTTCTTTTATTACCACTTCTTACAACTTCACCACCGGTTTGGGCTTGGAGCCAAGGGAGGTTTTCTCGTTGTTATTTTTACACACGCGCAACCAGCGTTGAGCCAACACAAATTCAACTATTTATCCGTTCAACTCGTCCGCTCTCGACGGTTTTACAACGTCAACTGCTCGAGCCGATTCGAGCCGAGCCGCTTCGAGCTTAAACTGGTTTAATATCCAACCACTTATTGCTACTGAGCACAGCAAAGCACTCAATTTTTCACTCAACCAAATGAGCTAAACCTCACATTTCGAACCACCATTTGTATTTAATCGAGGTATATCAAAATGGCGTACATTCGTTTCTGTTGAGAGTGCTTCAAACACTCATCATCAAACTTGTTCAAGCTGATGTGTGTAACTTAAAAGAGCGAAGATTCAAAATTTACAATTTCAAAATAATTGGAAAAATTGAATTTTCGCCAAACGTTTTTCTAGAGGTACGTACACATGTACATATATACCTAAAATGATATCCCTAGGAGAATATCATGCAAATCATTCTACACCATGCTCCATCAGTCATTTTTCAGGAGAAGGAATAACACCATTTATTCATTAGTAAATATATGGAAAATATGAGTAAAGTCCTAAATACATCTGCGCTTTTTCTGCATGCGGATCCCCAGTATTTACGCATCTTAAATTCATTGTACTTAAATTTCTCTCATGCGATTGTTTACTTGTTACGTAGTTGTTGATTGTGGAAATGCTAATACTTACAATAATGATTTCATAATTCTGCTCGGTTTGGCGAACAAAAATTGGTTAATTGTGCGTCTTACTGTCTGAGAAAAGAATTTTAATAAAAATGAATTCTGAAAGAAAATAAGGATACAAAAATTTCTCTTACTTTATTTAATTTATTTTACTTTCTGAGTTTCTCTACATTAAGAATGTTTTAGGGTAAACAGCTGATTGTAAAATTCAAGATTAAAGTCAATGTTGCCGGAATTTGAACAGAAAAATATCGACTTCAGGTTGGCAGCTCAAAAAACAATACGGAGAAATTCAATTCGGATAGTACTTGCGCTTACGCAGTACTCTCACAATTCAGTTCAAATTTTTTTCCGCCTTTATTTGAACTCCCTCATTTATTTTTTATTTTTTTCACAGACGTTGTGGTAGCGCACTATCAAACAAGAGTACTTACGAAACCAGATCTAGTGTCTGTTCCACAGCTACGACTTAATGGTAAAATTAAATTAAATTAAAACTAGAAAGGCAGGCCGATAGTCGGGCGTAACCGATGTACCCATTCAATAACAAAAAAATTTTTTTTTAGTAAATGCCATTTTTTGGTTGATTGTTATTATGGCAGCTATATGTTATAGTAAACGAATATTTTTGTAAGCCGATATTTATCATAATATATGTAATATATTATAGTAAACCGATATATATAATATCTAGATATGGGAATGGGTATTAGCTAGAACGATCCAAAATTCGGAAACGATATCCTAAAAACCAAAAGGGTTTTGGTTAGGAAATGTGGTTTTTCGGCCGATCGATCCTATGGCAGCTATATGTTATAGGGTAAATATCGAAAAAAAAAAATTAACTCGTTATTCCTATGGATTAGGAGTGTCTTCAAGCCAAATTTGGTAATTGTAGGTCTAAACGTTTCCGAGATCCGTGCGTTCATACGGACAGACGGCAGACAGTCGGACAGACGGACATGGCTAGATCGACTCGTATTTCGATGCTGATCAATAATATATATACTTTATGGGGTCTGCCACGCCTTCATCAAAACAACTATACATAGTAGAAATTAAAATAAATATCTAATTCTATCTAATTTCATTAAATCTACAAGCAAGGGAAGATTTCAAAGTGTGAGAAGAGGCTTTAAAAATTAATGATAGTTAGAGTTATAAGTCAAACGCATTACAAAACTAGAAAGGCAGGGCTATAGTCGGGCGTCATCGACTACAGAAACCCTGTACCCAATTCAAAACTGAATATATTTTTTTATTGCTTCAATATTTGGTATTCATTATGTAAGGATATCTCAAGAGTTTTTTTAACAAAAGCCAATTTTCAGCCGATTGTACCTATGGCAGCCAAAAGTGCAAAACATATGAGACAGTGACTCTTTAAAATTGCATCAACAAAAAAAAAAAAAATTTTCATTTAGCTAAGTGATTTAAATAATCAAATAGAAAAGTGTAATAATCTTAATAATGCCTAACGCTCCGAACGAGCGAAGGCTATCCAATAGCAACAACGTTGGCTACTTCACAATACGCTCATCCCTCTCTGCAAACGAAGGGAGAGCGCGATCTTCCTCACCTTCCTTGTCATGCCCTACCACAACAAATTCGCTAACTTGGAGCGCTCAGTGCTCAACTCCAACAACTCCGAATCCACCAATGGCGACAACAACATCGACAACAACATTAACAACTCAAAGCACATCCACAACAACAGCTGCAACAGTAGCTTCTACAATAGCATCTGTTTACTCAACAACTGCACCTATAGCTTCACCAACGACAACAACAACCATTATGCATAATCTAACAGAACCCTTCTTATTATCTGAGTCAACAGTACAAACAACTAATTCAGTAATCACACCGAACTCTTCATCAACATCTACAACAACAGCAGCAGTAACATATCCACGGTCAACACCAACAATAAACAATAAAAATTCTAACGCAGAAACAAATAACACCACAGAACAGTTAAATCTTAAACGAAATCGAGACAAGCAGTCTCCAAGCAAACAAATAGAAACCACAAACAATAACAAAAAACCAAAAAACCAAACACAAAATTCAACACAAACAACAATAAAGAAATACTGGCTGAGTGCTCAAAAGACAACAAATACAACAAACAGATTTGAAATTTTGCAAACGGAGGACAACGACAACAACGACAATGGGACAAATACAATTATTTCCACACAAAATGTTAATAACAAAACCAAACTAAATAAACTAAATAATAACAATAACAATAACAAAAGAAACAGTAATACCCTTGCAGCGGACCAAGAAATTACTAAAAAAAATAATAAGCCTCCACCAATATACGTTCAAGGCGCCCAAGAAATCAATACTCTGATTAGCGCACTAACAACAACAGTTGGCACCAAAAACTATCTGCTGAAATGTTTACCCAACGATGAAGTTAGAATTCAAACTAATGAACCCGACCAATACTCCGCAACAATAAAAATGCTAAAAAGCAATAACACAAAGTACTACACATTCAAACTAAAAGAAGACCGTAACTTTAAAGTTGTTTTAAGAAACATGCACCCGAACGCGGATGTTGAGGAAATAAAAGCCGAATTAACGGAGCTTGGACACGAAGTCAAAAATATTTACAATATCCAACAAAAACACTCAAGAAAGCCTCTCCCGCTGTTCTTTATTGAATTAAAACAATCCGCAAACAATAAAAACATATATGAAACGAATACATTACTCCAGACTAAAATAATATTCGAGCCTCCACATCACAAAAGAATAGTGGCTCAGTGCAGCAACTGCCAAAAATATGGCCATACAAAAAACTTTTGCACCCGCGACCCAGTCTGTGTGAAGTGCGCAGGTAACCACAAAACTCGTGACTGCGAACTGTCCACTGACAACGGCCTAGTTAAATGTGCCCTATGCTCCGGCAGTCACACCGCCAACTACAAAGGTTGCGAAATTTACAAGGCTATAAAAATCCGACGATTCCCCCCATTGCGTGAAAAAAAACTAGACACTGGAACAAATATTTATCCACATAACGAGAATCCTCAAAGCACCATTATACCAGGCATTAGCTACGCCAACGCAGCAGCGGAAAAAAAATCCCCAACAAAAACGGCAAAGTTAAATTCAATACAAATGAATAAGAATCCTAGCATTGCAACACCTAAATCCCAACTAAACATTCCTAAAGCTAACAATCAAACTTCCCATAATATTCATCAAACAGAAGTCTCTCAACCACTAACAAATGCCGAGCAAAAAGAATCCCCTTCCCAGGACAATGACCTATCCGAACTGAAAGCCATGATAAAAGACTTAATCAAATCAATTGACAAAATGATGAATGTCATCAATGTCTTATCAACAATCTTAAACAAACATCATGGACAGTGAACTAAGAATAATCATCTGGAATGCAAACGGTCTCTGCAACCATTCCCGTGAACTTAAACAGTTCTTATATGACAATCTAATAGATATAGCGTTAATATCAGAAACACACTTCACATCAAAACATTACATTAATATACCACAATACACACTAATCAACACAAATCACCCTGACGGCACAGGACATGGTGGCTCTGCTATAATCATAAAAAACAGCATAAAATTTTCAACACAGCACAGTTTCAGCACACAGCATATACAGTCAACAAACGTTCTTTTATACGATAAAAATGGCTTATTCACTATTTCCTCAGTATACAGCCCCCCCAGACATAAAATCTCAAAGGACGACTATATAAGCTATTTTAGTACCCTAGGTCCAAGATTCATATGTGCAGGCGATTTCAACGCAAAAAATACTATATGGGGTTCTAGGATCACATCCACAAAAGGGAAAAATCTATTAAAGGCAATAAACTCAATAAAGGCAAACCACATTAGCGCTGGTGAGCCAACATATTGGCCCACAGATCCCAATAAAATTCCCGACCTTATAGACTTTTGCATAACCAAAAATTTTAAACCCCATCAGTTATGTATAAAAAATCTACTCGATCTTTCTTCTGACCACTCGCCACTTTTACTGACTTACTCTTATCAACTTAACACGGTAATCAAAAACGTACCACATGCAATATGTAATAAGAAAACGGACTGGGACTCTTTTCGTGCCTATATTAATAATCGCCTTGTTTTAAATATCCCTCTAAAAAGCCACGATGATGTTGATAGAGCCATAGTACATCTAAATGACACAATACAACTAGCTGCTCTAAAATCCACTCCAACACTAGTATCCAAACCCTATAATGTCTATTCCTGTCCAGAAATAAAAAAGCTGATTAAAAAAAAACAAGAGCTTCGCAAAAGATGGCAACTTACCCAATTCCCGGGCGATAAAGCAAATTACAACAGAGCTACCAAAAATCTTAAACGACAACTTAAACTAAATGCCGACAAAGAAACAACAAATTATTTAACTCGACTCAAGCCTACAGCAGATGCTAACTACTCGCTTTGGAAAGCCACAAAGAAGCTACTAAATAAAACGCATCATCAGCCACCACTACGCAAACCTGACGGGAACTGGGCCAAAACTGATGAAGACAAAGCCTCAATCCTGGCAGACTACTTTGAAGGAATATTCTCCGATGGATCAGACAACAGCAGGACCCTACGCTTATCCAACAGTCCTGCAACCCCAACACCAAAAACAAAACCATTTACGACGCAACATATAATTGACTACATAAAAAAACAGACAAAAAGCAAAAAAGCACCAGGTTATGACCAAATAACAGGCATAATATTAAAACAACTACCAATAACGGCAATTACGTACTTACGGAACATCTTCAATTCTATTCTTCGAACCCATTACTTTCCGAAGCTATGGAAAATTGCAGAAATAGTGGCCATCCCCAAACCAGGCAAAGACACAACACAGACGTCCTCATACCGACCAATTAGTCTTCTACCCATTATGGGAAAAATTTTCGAAAAGCTATTATTTGACAAATTGAAGCCAATACTGGATAAAGAAAAACTGTTACCTGACCACCAATTTGGATTCCGCCACAATCACTCGACTATTCAACAAATTCATCGAGTCACAAATAAAATAATGACTGATCTCGACAACAAAAAATTCTGCATTGGAGTATTTCTGGATGTTGAAAAAGCATTCGACAAGGTCTGGCACAAGGGGCTCCTACACAAACTCAACAACATGTTTCCTCAAAACTATTTCGAAATCCTAAAAAGCTATCTCACTGATCGTCATTTTTACTTAAAATATAATGGCTCCACTTCCAACCTGCGAAAAATTACAGCCGGCATCCCTCAAGGCAGTGTGCTTGGTCCTCTACTGTATTCACTCTACACATCAGACATTCCAGTACTTGACGATGACAATGCGATGCTAGCCACATTTGCTGATGACACTATCCTTCTCTA